>JAFLJL010007203.1:18308-38892 GCA_018398815.1 Conus ventricosus | reverse complement strand
AGAGAGAGAGAGAGAGAGAGAGAGAGAGAGAGAGAGAGAGAGAATTCTGCGTACCAGAGATCCAAAATTTGTCAGCGAGATTTTGCCTTACACTAATTTATCGTTTTCTTCTTGCTCTTGGTTCACCTTGTTTCGAGGAAGATCTATAGCTGTAGTTTCCGTTCATCGTACCAAGTACAACACGAAAGGCTGTAGATGAGCTGTCGAAATCAGATGACCAACTGCTGCAGTCTGGATAGCATTGCCGCTCACTGGGTGACAGCTCTATGCCTAGCCTTTATCATACACAACCTGACCTTTGCGACGATATGTCGTGGGTGCCCAGACATCCATCTAAACGGTCATGTATATGTATAGACAGACAGACAGAGACAGAGACAGAGACATACATACATACATACGTACATGAACAAAGCTTTACCGTAATTGGTACGGGTGTATGTTTATCTGCATAGATAAACGTTTCTGGTTGAACGTGAGTTGAAACATTCAGTCGGATAAAGTAATAAGTAGAACGATAAATTATAAGACAACTCCAGCCTCCGCCTCACAAAACACACACACACACACACACACACGCGCGCGCGCGCGCGCGCGCGCACGCACGCACGCACGCACGCACGCACGCACGCACGCACGCACGCACGCACGCACACACACACACACACACACACACACACACACACACACACACACACACACACCACACACCACACACACACGACGGTGAATCTGTTTTCACACCGATCGCGCACGGTCGCGACGGTTTCTTTGTTTCCGCGGATTATTGCGCCGAAGCGATTAACTAACTTTTCCCATCAGCTACGTCAATAAACTACCAGAGAGGAGAGATTTCTTCACCAATTCGCCTCCTTCTTCGCGGTCCATGAACTTAAACTGGAAGCGGAAAAGCAGGCAGAAGGTGTCCCAATGTGATTTACACTTGTCAGTGGTATTCTCCTCACAACACGGCCACCCTGTCCCAGTGCACCATCATTAAGTCGCTCTCCATTGCTCAATGGGCTGCAAGACTCTTAAATTTTGATCAAGCCTGATTAATTCCTTCGCAAAGAAAGCGTCTGAAGATGCGGATCTGAAAAAAAGCGCTCGTGCGCGCGCGCGCGCGCCGCACGCACGCACACACACACACACACACGCACGCACACACACACACGCACGCACGCACGCACGCACGCACGCACGCGCACGCGCACACGCACGCACGCACGCACGCACGCACGCACAACACACACACACACACACACACTACTGAATCTGTTTTGACCTACTGATTAAACAAAATGATGAGGTGCAGAAAAGGATCAATTAAATATCGGTGATGATCCGATCACACGGCGGATCCAACACTGTTCAGCACGATTAAAAGTGTACGGGAAGTAACGATTTTTCCGTCCGGTAGCAATGATTACTTCCCATGGATCACATAGATCCATGGTCTGTTCGCATTATTGGTAAGAATATTACAAACTTTCCACTGTCCACGTGCACTGAAAATTTACTGTTATGAAACTGATTATTCTTTATTAAATAACATGTAAAACATTAATGTTGTCTGTTTTGCATGTCTGTCAGAAAAGGTCCGGGCGCGAATAACTCCTTCAGTCCTAACAAAAATCATTCCCTTGGCAGTAAATGTTGGGTTAACGCATGAACTAAATCAAAGGGCCGAGCTGGCAATTGTTTCACCTTGGTAGAAGTCTGCGCTCTTTCGGGTACTCTGCGCTTTCTCGGGAACTCATGTCGTTTCTTTATGTATTTCTTAAAAACAAAATGAGGTGCACGTGTTCTTCATCAATACAGATAACATGTTTCTTTAACACTATGGTGAAATTAAAGAAAAAGATGGAAAACTTGTTAACAATGCAGGGCCCGACACAAATCTGATCTAAACACAACAAAATACACACACACACACACACACACACACACTGGAAATCCAGAGAGAGAGAGAGAGAGGAGAGAGAAGACAGACAGACAGACAGACAGAGGTGGAGGGGGGCAGCTATAGCATGCATGGGAAGGTGAGGAGGTGGAAAGAGGTGGGGTAGTCTTGCAAATAAAGAAAGGGAAATGCATCATGTTGGAGAAGAAGAGGAGGAAAAGGAGGAGGAGGAGGAGGAAGAAGAAGGGGAGACAAAACAACAGGACATAAGAATAAACAGCAAGCGAGGGAAAAGAGCAGTAAACTACCCACACCTCTGCAATCTGATCATTGAATGCCGTTTGTATTCCAATCCACTGTCATTAAATCTCACATGTTGACACCCGGCCGACATGTTAGGGGCGAGTAGCGTGTGTGACTCGGTTACCTTTTACCTTCTCGCCAGTCACTGGTTGCACGTGCATTGTGACGTCACATTCTGCTTTTGTTCTTTATCTGGACAATGTGACATGAAAAGGCTTTTATGGATTGGTGTTGAAAGTGCCAGGTTTTGGGTTTGTTTGTTTGTTTGATTGATTTTGACGATTCACGTTTTGGATTGTCAGTTTTTACCACCGTTTTGTCTGTCTCTCGTTTCAACCCTTGTTGTCCTAATCCCAGAACTCTTGTGTTGTTTTGATTCGTTCTTCTTTCATTTTTTCCTTGCTTATTTTACTCTAATACTTTCTTTCCTTCCTTCCCGATATGTCTGCCCTATCCTTCTCCTTGACTTCATCCTTCCCTCTCTTTTTTCTATCATTCGTATTTTTTCTTTATTTACATGTATGCTTACCGACCTCATGAGCCGTGTTGCATAACAAGGAGACAGTCTAGGGAGATGAGGAAAGCCGCCTCATACAACTGTATCGGCCAGTAGCTTCTGAAGCTGTATGGAGCCCGGTGTAACACGCCACAATCACTCTACACAGAAAGAACTACCATAGTCAATCTGGCCTTCAGCAGCTCACGGTTTGAAAACTACCAGTGCGCCTGTGGCTTTAAGGGTATGCATATACCACAACTCCAGCCCACGACAACACTACCATCAAGCAACAAACACGCTGCCCATTCACGCTGAAAACACTATTAGAGAACTATGACCGAGTTAGAGAGGGGTTTGATTTTAATCAACTTGTGCAAGTTGGAGAGATCATTGTGGAGTAGTGTCCCTCGAGGTTTTCCTGCAAAAACCAGATTTAAAAAAAAGAAGAAGAAAACTGCTCGAAGAATGTTGATATGCACAGACATTAGAGAGGCTAAAATCAATGTGTCAAAATTCGTAGAGACGAGCAAAGCAGTCGTTGAGCTGTTGGTTTGAAATAAAAACGCGGAGCAGTGCATATTTCTTGGTCAGCTAATCAAGCGTGATGGCTAGAGGTCTTGATGCACGAAGACAGGTTTACTACGTGCGCCAAAAAACGCTACTGTAGTGGTCAGTTGTTGCCATTTTTACAATGCCTGGCTTTGAACCTGTATTTCTAGGATAGGGACGCCCTCAAGACCAAGTGACCTTGTGACGGATATCTTCGCAGCTTCCGCCTACTTATCGGTCACCTTTTGTAAACTGAAATTGAAGCGTTAGAAAGTTTCCTTTCCAGCCAGATCCAACTGCCACACTGTTCAGCTGCTTCTGTTACTGTTTGCAAGGCTCTTGTCGTTCTCATGGTCAGAAAACGAGAGTTGTTTCACGAGATTATAGGCAGATGCGCCGACAAACATTCCCGTTCCCACCCCTTTGGTGAGGACTGTGGTTTGGAAGCTAGACTCCCTCAAGCTGCTGGCTAGACTGGCATACCTCTGGCTTGTAGATGTGAGCGTGCTCCCTCCTTTTACATATGGCTCAGCGAATTCAGTTAGAACCGTTTGTTTACATGAAGGTGAGTAGAGTGCGATATCCCTTCACATACCACTCTTCCTAGTGAATTTTTCCTTTTTTTTTTCATTCTGGAAGGTCTGCTGTGCAGTCCGGTCATCTTCTCCCTCAGTCAATCTTGCTCCACGCTGCAGGCGTCACAGCTGTTCCAGACCATGGTTTTCTGTCCCCTGGTTTGCAGAATGTTGTGGCTGAAGCTTTTGGTGGCCTAATTTTCGCTTTGGTGGTAATTGTTGCAGGGGAGATATCTTTAAGACCTTGGCTGTGTATACCTTTCTGGGGATAACACTGCTTTGAATGAGTTCAGGACATGCCCCAATTGTTGCTTGCCCTGGCAAATTCGACACACATGAACATCTAATTTCCCCCATTTCACAAGGTTTGAGTTCGAAGGTCACATACACATATGAAAATGAAGCTCAGCCTAAGACAGGCCATATGCCACATTTAACTCCAGCTCATGTTTAATTGAAGTGTAATTTTCCGTGAAATCCCATTCCCTTGTCCTTGCCGGACTGCCCCCAGGAATATTTTGGCATCCTGTTCTCGCTTTCTTATTCTTATCTGTCTCAGTGTGTCTTGTTGTTTTCTCTTTTGAATGTGAATCTCGCTTCATTTCATGTTTCTTCTAGTTTCCTGATCATGAGGCTTTCCTTCGCCATGTCCATTGCCTGCCGAACTTTCCACTTGTACGCCAGTCTTCAGTTTGAACTGAATTCGTTTCACATCCTTGTGTCCTTAGCTTCCCCACTTTGTACTCCTCGTGGATGGATTTCAGGCACAGCTTCAGCTCTGTCTGGTACAGCCTCAGCTCTGTCTGGCGATAGCAGAGCATGACGACGGTGAGGTCAGGTGGCACGATGACGCCATTTTAACGTGAATTTGTTGATTTTGTCCTCCATGGATTCCACTGTTGTGCTGATATTGCATATCGTGAGCCCGGAGGAGCTTTGAGATCAGTATGAACTGCAGACATCAAAATTTGTGCTAACAAGGGAGATCACACTGGTCTACTATATGAAAGCTTTTATCTATTATTTGCGAAGTTTCGTTTCCAATTTTCGTGTCTTTCAATGAATCAACATATCACCTTTCAAGGCTCTTGACTGGTTATCTTTGTCACCGTTGGAATGGCTTTATTGGCTGTAGAGCATCCAACGGTTATAATAACTCGTCTCATCGTTTCAGTGCGTTGTGTCTTTCATCTTCCCTGGTGGGGACCGCGGCGCCATCCAAGAAGGCAGGGAGCGCATTTGGTATCCATTTCCGAATTCTGCTGGAGCTACCCAGCTCATTACTGCCTTCTGCTTGACCTCCATTGCCAACACGAAAAGTATGGGAGAAATGGAACAGCCCTTTCTATGCCAACCTCCTGATTGATCCATTTGGTTGTGTTCGATTTCAGAAGTCCTAACTGCATCGGAAGTACATCTCTCTCTCTCTCTCTCTCTCTCCTCTCTCTCCTCTCTCCTCCTCTCTCTCTCTCTCTCTCTCTCTCTTCTCTCTCTCCTCTCTCTCTCCTCTCTCTCTCTCTCTCTGCTCTCCACTCTCTCTCTCTCTCTCTCTCTCTCTCTCTCTGTCTGTCTGTCTGTCCGTCGTCTGTCCGTCTGTCTCTCTCTGTCTGTGTCTCTGTCTCTTCTCGTCTCTCTCTCTCAATCTCTCTCTCCTCTCTCTCTCTCACTCTCTCTCTCTCTCTCTCTCTCTCTCTCTGTTCTCTCGTTCAGTTAGACCAAGAACTCAAGGTCAGGGGTTGATTTCTAGTGAACAGTGGTATAATCACTTTAAAGGTGTTTTTAATGACTTACCTGTTGAATTAAAACACCAGTTCAGATTTTGATGAATATTATGATAGGGAACCCGTACATACTGGCTGCGACTTTTTTTTAATCAACCTATTTCTGTTACCGAAACTGAAGCTGCAATTCGAGCAATAAAGAGTAATAAGGCAGCTGGCCCAGATAAGCTTATGGAGAGTTTTACAAGTACAGTAGACAAGTCATTATGCCTTTCCTTGTTAAATTTTTCAATATAATTTTTGATGAGGGTTTTTTTCCGGAAGATTGGTCAGTCTCTATCTTGCAACCATTATTTAAGAAGGGTGATAGGAAATTGTCCAGATAACTACCGTGGAATCTCTTTGTTGAACATTTGTAGTAAAATATATAGCTTTGTTCTCAATAGAAGGTTAACCAAATGGATTGAAATGAACAACATTCTTGGGGAGGAGCAAGCTGGTTTTCGTGACAAACGATGTACCACAGATCACATTTTCACTTTACTGGCAATGATTCAGAAGCAGTTGTTAAGACACAGGAAGCTCTATGTCGCATTTATAGACTTTAGAAGGCTTTTGACCTAGTAAGTAGGGATAAAATTATGGAAGGTTCTCTCTGTTAATGGTCTTAATGGAAAATTCTTGAAAGCATTGCAAAGTGTGTATAATGTTGTGAAGACTTGTGTTCGAACTAGTGGTGACCTTACTGACACTTTTCTATGCCCACGGGACTAAAACAAGATGAGGTGTGTTTCACCTGTGCTTTTTTCACTGTTTATCAATGAATTAACTAAAGATATTAACACTTTTGGTAGACATGGTATTCAGCTTTCTCCAGACCTCATTGAACTTTTGATTCTGTTATTTGCTGATGATGTTGCATTATTTTCTGATACTGTCATTGGTTTGCAAACCCAACTGAATGTCTTGTATAATACTTCAAAACGTTTAGATTTACTTGTGAATCTGGAAAAGTCAAATATTGTTGTATTCAGGAATGGGGGTTACCTTGCTTCGAATGAAAATTGGGCTTTTGGTGGTGCTCAGCTTACCGCTGTTAACATGTATAAGTATCTTGGTATAACACTGACTACGAGATTATCTTTCCAAGCAACTATGTGTGACCTAGCAAACAGAGCAAAGAAAGGATTAACTGCTATCAACAGAATGCTATGGTCAATAGGTGAACATTCTCCTGGTATTTTCTTTAAGCTATTCGATTGCCAAATACAGCCTATCTTAACTTATGGAGCAGAGATTTGGGGACTGTCATCTAACCAGGAACAAATTGAAAGGGTGCACTTAGCTGCTATTAAAAGATTTCTTGGTGTAAGTCCAAAGGCTCCTAGGCACTTAGTGTATGGCGAATCTGGAAGACACCCTCTCAGAGCTTCAGATTGTTGGCGCGCCCGCGCCATTGGCGCATATTTTATCAGAATGACGCGTAACAGTCAGTGTGTATGCGCCAGCCTGGCGCGTCATAAAAATCGCCAACTTGTCTCGATCCTCGGTCTGTCGGTAACCAAGCCACACCAGGTCCAAGCACATGTGGCCACACAACGGAGTATAGTACCCAAACTGGCACCTTGCTGCCTTGCCTAGCATCGCTGTGTGTGATTGGCTGACAGCCAAGCACAACAACCAATCAGCGAACATCTATCAGTTTTACCTTGCAAAGGCGAAATCGTCTGGGTCCAGAAATCGTCTGACTTTTCAACACGTGTGGAATCGAGTCATCGTTCTGCTAAAGACAAGATGCCACCGAAGAAAAAGCTCAAACAAAGTGAAAACCATCGGCAGCTAACTTTGTCAGCAATGTTTTCAAAGGATATAAAACGAGTGGTAAGTGTTTAGTTTTTATCTCTTAGCTGAAAATTGAAGCCATCATTGTTTTTCTCTCCCTTCTAGTCTCTCTCAGCCAGCCGGCACGTGTATTTCCCCCACTCCCTTTCGGCTTTCCACTCCTCCCTCCCGCACTCCATTGTCTTTCTCTCCTTTCCCTTGTATCTTATCTCAGCAAGGCGGCATGTGTATCCCCCCTCCCTCCCCTCGCCCCACCCCACCCCCCTCCTCCAGCGTTTAGTGGGTCAGTCATCCAGCAAACTGCCACCGCTAAAAATAGCTAAGTGCCATGAACACAATCGCCAGGAAGATGGGGGTGGGAAAAGGGAAGAGAGAGAAAGACCGAGCGAGAAGAAAAAGAGGGAGGGGGTGTTGGACAGTACACACACATACAGACACACACACACACTCTCTCTCTCTCTCTCCTCTCTCTCTCCTCTTCTCATCTCTCTCTCTCTCTCCTCTCTCACACACACACACACACACACACACACACACACACACACACACACACACACACACACACACACACACATGTATATATATAAGTGTGCTAATGAAGACAGAGAGAGGGGGAGGTGGGGGGGTGGGGGGGACAGAGAGAGACTCCATTAGATCTTTGCGCAAGCAGAACAACATACCTTTAGACCTGTAGGTTTTTTTGTTGTTGTTTTTTAATCTGCACACTAGTTCTACCCTGAGGACTTTCCAAACCTTAAGAAGCTGACAGCCTGTGCTCTGACCTTGCCTGTCCACACAGCAGATTGTGAAAGGTCCTTCTCGGTGCAGAACTACATTCACACCCAGAGGAGAAGTGCCCTCACAAACACACATTGTGACCAGCTGATGAGGGTGTGCATTGATGGACCTAGCTTCCAGGACATGCCCTTTATGAGTGCAGTGCAGGTGTGGGCGGAAAAACGCAGGCGGTACCTGTTCAAGGACTAGGCGAACATACCTTTGATTGTCAATGACCCATCTTTTTCAAAATTGACCCATCATTTTGCATGGCCATGGGTCATTGGGCCCATGATGTCTGAAAACAATCTGAAGCTCTGCCCTCTTTATGTTAATACTTATGCAAAATGCATCAGATTTTGGCTTCGTGTTGCTTGTATGGATAATAACAGATTCCCGAAAAAAAGCTTATGATATTTTGCTGCATCTGCAGAATCAAAATTATATTACCTGGACAACTAATGTTTGCTATGTTCTTTATAGATTCGGGTTTGGAATTGTATGGGAAATGCAAAGTGTTGGCAATGTGAAGCTTTCATTGTAGAATTTAAGAAACGTTTAAGTGATTGTTACATCCAAGGACTGGCATTCAGCTATTGAATTGCATGAATTGTACGATGTTTATCGGTCATATAACCAGTCTCTTGTTCGAAGTTCCTACCTCTGTGTAATTATACATGTTAACATCCGCAGGTTACTTTCAAGGTTTCGGTTAGGAATGTCGTCTTTACGATGCCACTTTTTACGATATACTGATCGCAATAGAAACCATGACATTTTTGTCCACACTGTAAGGAAGCACCGGAAACTGAGCTTCATTTTCTACTGGTTTGTCCTTTGTACGAGAAGTTGCGCTTTGAGTTGATTCCAGCTAAATATTACAAACACCCTTCTCTATTCAAAATGTCCAGTTGTTTGGCTGTTCTTTTAAGCTATTTTTACGAGTGGTTCGTGTTTTTTATGAGCAATGGCTGTTGGAACGGGTACTTAAGCGCTTCTTCATGAATTTTTTTCTTTTTTAAACTTTGAACACAATTCGCTGCTTTTTCGTTAGAGGGGTTTTGTAAGTTTTATTTGCCCTGTTCACTCACTTGATAGGGGCCTGGGGCCTGTCAAAAAAATATTCTGATTCTAGTTCTTTTTTCTGTGCCACACCCGTGGTGTTTTAGTTACAGTTGTGAAAAAATGTGTTGAAGTTTTCCAAATCCCTGTTTATGGAGCTGCTGCATGTAGATTAGAATATTAGGTAGAAAAAAAAGACAGGGGATAAAGGGCCGTATTAAACTCAGAAAAGAAAGATTTGTAAGGACTGCACAACGTTTCAGAGACTGAAATAGTCAAAAGAAGGGTTTGAGTAGAAAAAACATTTATGTTGAGGGGGAAAAACAATACTTTAAATGGGGAAAAACTTCTTTTCACTATGATGAATAAGATGAAACGGACGGTGAGATTGATGACCCCGTGGGGAAAAAATTTTTTTACCCCGAGGAATGTAAAAATGCGGGTTCCGCCACCATCTTTTTTGCACAAAAAACCCCCCTTTTCACATCTAAATCACGCCCATCCATGTCAGTTTTTGCTAAAATTAACACCTGTTTTACAAAAAAATTAACCCCCAAAACCTCTAAAAATCGACGTAATTATTTTTCCCCCCAATGGGGGTTTTACGTGCAAAAAATTTGGGTGATCGTAAACCCCGCATATTACATTCCCCAAAAACTAAAATCAACAAAATTTAAACATTATAGGGCCTGAGCCCACCAGACGGGCCCCTGCTGTGTTACGTGATACCGAAAACGATAAAGTCAATTACTGTCCCGACATCGAAACTCCCTACCCAGACGGGTCCTGGTTGTTACCGTTAGTGCCCCGAAAAAAACCGTAAAGTGCATTACTCCCCGACAGCAAACCCACTGCAATGCGCCCCTTTTTTCATCGCGCGTGGCGCAACCAATGGGCAGGGGGGTATGACTCTTTTTGGTCGAAGGTTCGTGGGCCCCACCAGTCTCCCATTTGTGACCGAGCGCCACATTGGAGGTTGGGGTTGTGGACGTGCAGAGAATGATTTTACCAAAAATTATTTTGTTTAAAGAGCATTTCTCAGATTTGGAGAAAAAATTATGAATCGCAGTTCCCATCAAAACTTTTGATTTTAAACACGCTCATTTTTAAATTTCTACCTGACAGGATCAAGCTTCTACATTCAACAAGCTAAAAACCCCCTTTACCACCCCCAAAAAACCAACGGAATTGGGGGCAGGGGAGAAATTTTTATTTTGCAAGAGAATCAAGACTATTTTAAAAAATGACAGAAATAATTGAAAAGTTTAAAAAGGGGGAAGGCCCACAAAATTTTCCCAAGAAGCCTAAAAGAAACTTGGCAATTTTAAAAGAAAAAAAAGGGAACAAAAAAGGAAAAACAGATTTTCAACGCCACAAGAATTACATCCCTTTTCTTATGGCAAATCAGGGACTTAAATCAGTTTTTTCCAGAAAGTTTTTTACGAAGATATTTTCCAAAACAGCAAATAAAGTTAAAAATTGTAGAAAGACTAAAAAAAAGGGATGAAAAAATTTGAGGAGGCAAGATGCCAGTCTTTTAATTACATTCAGTTTGGTACTTCTTGATTTTGGGTAAACAAGGGCGGAAAAAAAGGAAGAAGGGAATGAAAAAAAACTGGCTGCTTGTTAAAAAAAAAAAGGGTATTCTGATTTCACGCGCGAAAATTACGTGCTGTTGAAAGTGTTCTTTTTGGATACACAGGGTTTTATGCGTGGGGCCCCCCCCTTTCTTTATTTCTGAAACTAAGAAAATAAATCCCAAATGCTGAAGTCAAAATTTGCACAGTACGGGAACGCGTAATGATCCCGAGCACAAGCGGCTCAACAACCCCAAATAACCTTTCACGCAAAAGCGGGGGAAAGGCACCCTGAAGCACAGTAAAATAGAACCTTCCCCCGCGTGAGGGGTACCCTACCGCTGCTTTCTCCTCCTGCCCCATGACTTTGTGTATTAAAAATGCTTTTTGCTTTTGGGGTTAGCTGCTTCAACGTTTCCCCTATTCACCTGCTTACCGTTTCAATTCATCTGTTTAAAGGTGTCTCAGCGCCCCCGATTAATTTTAAAGAGATCCGTGTTTATTGTTTTCGGATTTAATAAGGCTTTTGGGGGTGTCTGAATTTACGACATTCAAGGGGGACAAAAAAAATCCCTTCAACCCCCCTGCAAGCACTGTCCTGTCATTGTGTAAATTTTCCCGTGTGTGTTTTTGTGTGTGGGGTTTTGTTTGTGTGTTGTGTGTCTGTGGTGTGTGTGTGTGGGTTGGTGAGCGCGCGGTTCATGGTTTTTTTGCCCCCTATGCATCTTGTGTGGCGCTTGCGTTTATGCTTTAAAAGCGGGTGTTGGGGATATTGTGTGTGTGAAGAGGCCCCACAGAGGATGGGGGAGAGGGAGAAACGATTAAAATTTTTTTTTAATTTTGTTTTTAATTTTTTAAAAAATGAACCCCCGGAGTTATAAAGTTCAGAAATATTTGATGATTTTGGGTGGGCATTAATGGGGGTTGATAAAAAGTTTTAAAGGACATTTTTAAAAGAATTTATCAGAATTTTTTGAAACTTAAACTTTTGAGAAGGCGTATTGAAAGCTTTTAGTAAAACCCCAAAAGTCTTGGCCTAACCATAATTAAATTTTTGTATTTTACTTGAAATATTCCCCAAAGAGGAACTGCATGTGTCTGATGATCTTAAGGAGTAACCCTTTAAAACCCTGATCATTTTTTACGATTAGAAAAAAGACTATGAAAATAACTAAATTTTACAATTATTTTTTTTTTTTTTAGATTTAAAAGGGCTGCAAACTCAGTGAATCTGATTTAAAAGAAGGTAATGAACTTTTTTGCGAAAAATGAAAGCATTAAACATTGTTTTTTAGTGGAATTTGGGGTTTGAGAATGATGTAAACAATATAATAAAAGACATAGGAAGTATTTAACGAAGCAACAAAGTATGAACATTGACTGTAGTAATTAAAAAAAGCAAAATTTTTGAGGCGTTTTTGTAAGGTTAACGGGCTTGGTGTTGCAACCCCTTGGTGAAAAAATAAAAAGCGGTTTTATTCTTTTATTTACATTTATTTTTTGATTTACAAAAATTGTGGCTTTAAAAATCGACCAAAGTAAATTCGGGAAAAAAAAAATTACTGGAAGAAATTTTTTTTAGCAGGACAAACAATTAAGCAATAGTTTGGAAGTAACGGGACATCATTAACCCCAAAAACTTCATAAAAGCGTGGCCCAGCTATCTCTAAAATCCCAAGTTTTTCCAGATGGGCCGCCAGTAAAAGTGCTTTTTGACCGTTCTGATTGATTTATAATGCCTGTGATAGTACATGGAAGTCTGGGTTTCAAAAACAGAAAGAAGTAATTGCTATCACGACTTTAACTTGGGGGCTGACTCATTTTACACAGTTTAAAACCAGAAAGTGGGGAACCCAAATTTAAGGGGGTTCGGGTTTGGGTTGAAGGGACAGTCCTTAAAATTATATTGAACAAAACAAAGTTCTATCCTAAGGGGGCTTTTTCTCACCTTTTCCTCTCCAAGGAGTTAGATTTAAAAAACGAGCAGTTTTAAACTACAAAATCGTGACAACATTGTTTTTGTGGTGCGTTTTGCATTTTTACTCCTGTCAAAAAATGCAAACAGAGTTTCCAATTATGAAAAATTTAAAAGCAAGAATAAATTTGATAAAAACCTTTCCAGAAAGTAAAAAACGTTATCTCAGTTTGAAGAGCAAAAAACCCCGATACGTAAACGTATAAAATTTTTCTGAAAACCCGTCTAGTCCCTTAAGGGTTTCTCCCAAAAAGTCCCACTTTGGCGAACCCCTTAACAAAAATGTAACTTGTACGTTTACAGATAGTACAAATAGCCTTATTTTAATCAAAACAAAAAGCGGGGTGTTAAATAACACAAAGCATAAAATTTAAACAAAATTTGTAGAGGGCCTGGTTAGAATCCCAATTAGAAGCAGTGCCCCATGAACCATGTAAAAGTTTTGTAACGTGAAACCCCAAAATCCTCAACCTAAACCAGGGTCTAAAGTTAGTTTTAAGAATTTACAAAAATGCAAATGGCCGTAGTAGTTTTTCTGACTTTTTAATCAATCTTCGCAGTACTACGGCCCCCCAACAGCAAGAACAAAAAACAACATTTTAACCCCCCATCAGAACGTTTTATGCGTTTTATTGTGTTATTTTAGCGGTCAACACACAACACCCGAATTTCAGAGCCCCAAAGCAGCTAGTAGATTTTTTGAGCGATGAAAAATTCGCAATTTCTACTCAACCAAATAAAAACTTTCAACATTGTTATACTCTGAAAACCCAAAAAGCTATGACTCATTTTACACGTGGAATGTAATAAAGAAAATTTTTAGGTGACACACTAAAAGACCCCTCAAAACTGGAAAGTTAGAGGGGGTGCGCCCAAAAATTTAAACTTCAACTTAAGGTTGGACCCCCGACTTGAAACGTCTATCTTCTTTTATAACCTACGGGTACGATTCCATTTCATCATGCAGCGTGATTCGAATATAAGAGGTTACCTGCATTGCCGTCTTTAAAAAGTACTGACTTTTTCTCTTGACTCTTTATCCTTTATTACTCTGCCCCAACATCTGATGGGGGTTTAGATAAAATTAGAGGGTCCCAAAAAGACTTTCCCCTACAAACAAATTTGACCCTCTTTGTGCGTAAAAGGGTTTTTTCCTTTGAAAACATGAACTCGTGGACAGGTTTGATGAAAACTCGCTTCCTCCTAAAGGCGCCTTCTTTTCTAGTCTTAGAGTAAAGACATAATTTATTTGAAAATGAATCTCAGAAAGCCTGGCGAATTTCACTGTCAAACAAGTCGTTATCATGATCACTACTTTATGGCTGACGTGTGTTATTTCGACGTCTTTCAGAATTAAACTACAGCTAACATTTCGCTTGATCATCCATTACATCTCTGCCCCGGGCCCTTTCTTGGGAGCTTTCTTAAATCTCAACATTCGCGACTTAATATTGATTACCAATTCAGATGTTGAAAACGGTTTAAGAGGAGGTATTGCATGGGCCCCACATCCTTACTGCAAAACCCAAAAACAAATATTTAGTGATTTTTCCCACTAAACACCAACTATTAATGACTTAGACGCAAAATCGTATGGATGGGCCATGAGCCAGCCCTTCCATTCGTCTTCAGGATGTACACCCCGGGGTGGTAAAATTTTATTCAAACATAAATGTTGAAGTTTTCGTGTTTTCAAATTTTTTTAAAGTAGTTAAATATCCTTTCTGCAGACCCCCCCCATTTTCCCTTAAAAACTTAAAGTGGCCCCCCGCTCCCAAACTGTGCAACCGCAAAACTGTTAAGTTGCCGGCTCGTTTTACCTGCACGACTAAATATCGTTATGAAATTGCTTTTACCCCCAAACTTATCCTCTCGAAAAAACCCCTTAGAACCCCCACGACCCCTAAAAAAAATTTTTAAAATAGAAAAAACTGTTTTTTGAAAAAAAGAAACCCCCCCCAAAAACCAAAAAGGATTTAAAAAACCGCCCAAAATTAATTTTTTCCAAACCTAAACATCAAAAAGAAGAAAATTTAAAAAAACCGGGGCATTGTAAAAAAAAAGATTTTTAAAAACCGGGTTTTTTTCTAGTGTTTTGTAATTTTGAGAAACCAAAAGCACTTAAAAGGTACAAAAGAAAACCAACCCCAATTGTTTTTTACTAACTACAAAAATTTAAAAGATTTAGAAACGGGTGGCTAAAAGAAAAAGGGGTGGGTTAATGGAACCCAAAAAAAATTTTAATTCCCTTTTAAAAAAAATGTGGGAAAGAGGGTGTCAAAAGTTATGAAAAGTTGGGTTTGGGGGGAAGTTTAAACGTTCCCGCCAGATTCTTTAAGAAAACCCGGGTTTTGTTTAAAAAATTTCTTAAACCCCAAAAGACTTCTTTAAAAAAAAATTTAAACAAATGTTTTAAGGACTATTGTAAAACCAAAATGCGGAAACCCACCCAAAAAAAACAGTCTTTAACAGTTTCAACTGTACAAGAAATTGATTAAGATGAGGCTTTTACTAATAACATAAAAGAATTTTTTGCTTAAGACTTTAACTTGCCAACTGACTTCAAGAAACAAAGTTAATAAAAAAAGTTTAAAAAAAAACTTTTTTTTTCCAACTTTAAAACTTCGCTTAAAAAAAGTATTTCTTTTCAACTTAATTTTTATCTAGTCTTACTTTTTTAGTACAAAAACTTTAATAAAAATGGGGCCCACTAATTTAAAGAGAATTTTTTTCTTTTCTTGGGTTTGGGGTTTTTTTGTAGGATTTGGAGGAATTTAAAAATCCCCCAAACCAAAACCAAAAACTAAAAAAACCCTTTTCCTTTGATTAAATTTTTTTTTTAAAATTGCATTCTTTCCTTTTGACTAACAAGGGGGGCTTTTTTTTTGATTACTTTTTAGACCTAAACTAGGACTTTTTTTTAATAACCTATACTTGGGTAATTACGGGACTTTCTTACCCCAAACCCCCCATTGTTGCTTCTGTCGTTTTTGTATTTTTTTTTTTCTTAAAAAAAAAAAAAAATTTTAAAGAAAAAATGGGAAAACAAGTTTCCCTTTGAGGCTTTTCCTTTTTGGGGGGTTTCCGGTTTGTGTAGGTATTTTAATTTTTGTAAAACCTCCACAAACCAAAAAAAAAACAGCGCCCTCAAATAACCCCTTTTTAAACCCCCTTTTTTGTATGGGGTTTTCCCTTAATGCGTTGCGTTTTTCCAATTTGTACAAAAATTTTTTTTTGCTGAAGGGTTTTTTTTTTTTGGGAGGGCTTGGGGCCCCCCAGTAGTTTCCCCACCTTTAACGTCCAACTTTTTTAAAACTAAAAAAAAAATAATCCCTTTTAAAAACCCTGGTTAACGTTGGATTTGCAGGCCTTTGTTGGTGTTTTGGTTCCCCTCAAAAATTTTTTTTTGAAAAAAAAAATGGGAAAGAAAAAGTTTAAAAAAAAATTTAACCTTATTTTGCTAACAACCCAAAAAAATCTTTAAAAAAGCACATAGAAGTTGTTTTAAAATTTTTAATTATTTTTTTAGTTAAAAATAGATGATGAAAAAAAAAAGATTATCAATACCTTTACCATTCTGCTGTAATAACGTCTTAGTATAGCTATAGCGTGTTTTAGCAAAAAACCATGTTTAGAATGAAGCCAGCTGACTAGGAAGGTTAGACTTTGAGATGTTGTTAAGTAATAGTGTAATCACTGCAGGATTGCCTCAAAAGACTTTCTGTTCCACAGGAGAATTATCCAGAAAATATTAGTTCCTAGAAAGGTTGAATTCATATGAAAATATTGATTTATAAAAAGATGTCTGGAGTAGTTATGATTGTAGGAGGAGCATTATTAATGCTTTGGCCTTACTCTGGAAGCAATTCTATGTTTAGTAAATTTGCGGTCCGATGAAGAGAAGACGTCATAACAAGGCAAGAGAAGATTGTAGCCAAGGCCAAGACGCTTAGGAGAAAAGACATTTGCTCACTTAGACTTTATTAATAAAAAGTTAAGAGAAACAGGACATGCAAGCACACATTTACAGACGTTGATGGACGCAATGAATGAGTATTACTTATGACGGAAAGAAGTTTTCTGACATCGCCACCGCCGAAAACTGTCTGACTTTTATGAACGATCTGAAGACCGAAAATAGCAGATATTGGTTTTATTATAGGTCCTATGGAGCAATCTATCTTCACGCATATTTAAATTTCTAAAAACAATTAAAAATACAATTAAAGATATAACAATAAGAAGTACAAAATATCTTATTCTCCGAAAGGGTATTGGAAAGAAAAGACCGCTATTGAAAAACTGAGTAAAGCTGCTGAGATGTCCTAATCAGATGCAAAAGACGGCTTTCAAACAAGCAATTTGGCAAATATACAGCCTGCCCCAAAAAGAAATAAGACCTAGAGTTGTTAACTCTTTCCTAATGACACCCACCAATGGACTTGTTTGTAATCTCCACATGACAAATTAAAGAAAAAATTTAAGTATGCTCTGACAGTTGTAGACATGGCTTCAAGATTCAAAGACGCCGAACCTTTACGGATAAAAGCTCACAAACTGCTGTGGCTGTGGCTTTACAACAAATATACATGCTAGGCCATTAAAGTATCCTAGGATGGTTCAAGTTGAGATGGAAAAGAGTGTTAAAGATATGTAAACCAACTGTTTTTAAAAACCCTCATGTTACTAGGTAAGAGAGAGCCCAGGAAACCAGCGGTCACAAGCGCCTAGTAGAAACTTAATAAGAATCCTAGCTGAACGCCTGTTTACTTATCAATATCAAGAGAAATTATGACCCGAACGAAGTACACTATGAAGTACAGAGAACGCAACACGAATGGGGTTAGAAGGTTGCCAGCAGTCTTACGCGCCCTGAACAATGAAGAATTTAAAGCAACAGGTCTTAACCATTAACGCTATCAAAGTAAAAAAAATTAGCATTACTGAAGCTGTGCAGGGGACTCAAAAACTCTTGCCGTTTGACTAAAAGTAAGATACTTGTAGCTCCAGGAGAGGCAGAAGGTTATGTTAGAATAGAGCCACAGATCATATCTGGAGCGTAGACGTATATGAAGTTTGACGAATTATGAAAAACAACCCCTCCCTTTATTATTTAAGAGAAACCTCTTTCTGCTAGCGGTGCTACTACGCCTAAAAGCCTGCCCCTAAAAGATCCTTGTTCGTGAAGAAGCTCAAGTTGTCCCGCCAAACAAGTGAAGTTAAAAACATAGTGTTGCTAACTTATAATTTATTTTTTTGTTAAACTTATTTTTTTTTTGGCCTATTTTGGGGTTTAACCGATCAGTGTTTCTGTTTTGTCAATGGTCTGTTTAATTGCATCAGTGTCGACCTGTCGTGAGTAAAAGTCTTTCTCCACTCCTTTGAATTCAATTTTTGTCGTCTGTATTCATCAACCGTCAGCCATAAGCTTTCCTGAAATTCTTCGTCCGTAATGTTTTTTTCATCCTGTAATGATTGCTTGTCATAATTTTACTGAACAAAGTTTTGCAGCTGCTAGGACAACAATGCAGTGTTCTTTTGTTAATTTAGGAGTAAATTTTTTTAAACAGCACTTACAATCATAGACATGGCGCCTAACCTAACCCAAGACCTCTAATGCTCAAGAGGCTGGCGCCCCAGCCCCAGTGGCTAAAAGAGCAACACCAGACCCAGCACTTACGCTAGCTACAGCTGGGCCAGTAATTACATAAGAATATTATTAAAGCTTTAGCATATTCTTTCTAGTAATCCTAAAGTTGAACCGCCAGTTTTTAATTAAGATTTAGTTTATACTTAATCTTATACTTATCTTTTTATTAATCCTTCTGGCAGCACTTCATCAACAGAGTAAAACTTTCAATAAAATCAACATACTTTCATGAAAATAAAGTCGAGTACTGTTAGTTTGACTTGTCCAACCTTCACAGTAACTTGTCAGATGATACATGGAGGTTATTTCATCTCGTTTTTAGTAATTGCAATAAAAACTTAAGAGGGGCATCCAAGTTTTTTCAGCCTTTGATTTGTACACCTCTAATTAGCGCATGTTCTGGCAATCGAGTATCCCCCTCTCTCCGGAGTAATAAATAAGCGAAAAAACATCGTCATTGCCTAGTAGTACCCTGTAGCGTTTGGGGTAAATTCTAAGCCGACAGTGTCGCCTCCCCTCTCATCTAAGGACTTCTTTCTCTCTGTAGCATAATTCAAGTACTCTGCCAAGCTATTTCAATCTGTTTTTTCTGTTGTGTTCCTGGACTAGCTAACAAGAATGAAGCCCTGCATTCAAAGCCTTCTAAAATTGTTTTTCTTATCATATATACATTGGGGTCTTTCCGTAGTTCAACCTTTAAATTTCAGTCAATTTCAGGAAGCATACGCCCAAGCATTCTCTCTTTTATGAAGTTTGTATTCACTTTGCCAAAATCGTTTGCTCTTAATTCTTATCTGTTCTAAGGTGGGATATTGCTGTCGTTTTTTGCTCAATATCTGTTCGTTTGTAACCCCATCAGCTGTGTACTCAAATCCATAAACATTTCCTGGCACTCCTATTAGAATCAACTCATTGTGTCTCCTAGGTCTTTTAGCTCTACAGCAGTGCAATTAGGAGCTAGTTCCCCGCATTTGGATGTCTGGCCCTCGAGACATTCTTTTATAATATGACAATTATAATAACAATTGTTATAAGCCAAATCGATAATAACAATCATCAATAAACAAATCTACAATAAACAAACGTATTGAACTGGGGGATCAGTCCGCAAGCATAGCTTAGCGTGCTTAGATTTTTCTAACTGCTCTTTTATTTTTTTAGCTCATCTTTGTCCCTTATTATATAATTTTCACTTAAACATTCTTCAAAACTATCTTTGTCCTTAGTGTAAAATAATACAACCGATTTTAACTGCGATCGAAGTCTTTTAAGACCGCATTGTATTTTTGAGTTAAGAGCCACACAGAAACTAAGGCGTGGCGGCCGCTAAAGGCTAGCTTTGACAAAGCTTTTCTTTTTTTAACAATGTCTCGTTCAGCTGAAAAAGTCATCAATAATAAACAGTGTTTCAGTTCCCTCAAATAGTCTATAGTAATGTTCTAAACAGTCGCTAAGTTTGTCGCTAGGATCAACTAAAAATATATTCTCGTCCGTCCAAATAAACTTCTCTTCTTTGTAAGACTTGTTGTGCTTAATGGTTGTGCAGAATAAACAATGTGCTCGTAATGAAACCTGTAGATTGTTTGTAACAAATCAGTACAAAGACAGTTTTCCCACACCCAGTAATCCCACAAATAAGAGAACAGTGCGGATCTTTTGGTAGAAACTTAAGCTATCCATCTGTTTTTATTAGAATATTTCTTCTGTATTTTAATAAGCCGCGTCTTTTAGCCTGTTTTCTTCAATGTTTAACTGAGCATCACAAACCATAAAACATGCATTTTTATTGGGGCGTTTCCGTCTGCTTTCTTGTGAATATTTATTTTTATACCATCTTGCCCTACCTTTCTCCACTTCCAAACATCTGTTGTCAAATGTAGATCTAAAATCCAGCCACAGCCCATATTTAGTTATTAAGTAGTCTTCAAGTCTTACATCATAAGGCGAAGTTTTTTACATACCGAATCAACTGCAGGATCTCTTCTACCTCCAGCAACACTTTCTTATTTCATCAAAGTGTTGGTGAAGTAAAGTCCACGACCCGAATAAATTCAACTGCCTTATGCCAGTCAATCTTTGATTATAACGCTCTGATTCCTCGAAAAGGAGTTTCCTATCAGTTAAAACTCAAAGTGCTCTATTTTAGTGGAG
>JAFLJL010007203.1:15000-17308 GCA_018398815.1 Conus ventricosus | reverse complement strand
GAGGAGAGAGTGAGAGAGAGAGAGATGTACTTCCGATGCAGTTAGACTTCTGAAATCGAAACAACCAAATGGATCAATCAGGAGGTTGGCATAGAAAGGGCTGTTCCATTTCTCCCATACTTTTCGTGTTGGCAATGGAGGTCAAGCAGAAGGCAGTAATGAGCTGGGTAGCTCCAGCAGAATTCGGAAATGGATATCAAATGCGCTCCCTGCCTTCTTGGATGGCGCCGCGGTCCCCACCAGGGAAGATGAAAGACACAACGCACTGAAACGATGAGACGAGTTATTATAACCGTTGGATGCTCTACAGCCAATAAAGCCATTCCAACGGTGACAAAGATAACCAGTCAAGAGCCTTGAAAGGTGATATGTTGATTCATTGAAAGACACGAAAATTGGAAACGAAACTTCGCAAATAATAGATAAAAGCTTTCATATAGTAGACCAGTGTGATCTCCCTTGTTTGCACAAATTTTGATGTCTGCAGTTCATACTGATCTCAAAGCTCCTCCGGGCTCACGATATGCAATATCAGCACAACAGTGGAATCCATGGAGGACAAAATCAACAAATTCACGTTAAAATGGCGTCATCGTGCCACCTGACCTCACCGTCGTCATGCTCTGCTATCGCCAGACAGAGCTGAGGCTGTACCAGACAGAGCTGAAGCTGTGCCTGAAATCCATCCACGAGGAGTACAAAGTGGGGAAGCTAAGGACACAAGGATGTGAAACGAATTCAGTTCAAACTGAAGACTGGCGTACAAGTGGAAAGTTCGGCAGGCAATGGACATGGCGAAGGAAAGCCTCATGATCAGGAAACTAGAAGAAACATGAAATGAAGCGAGATTCACATTCAAAAGAGAAAACAACAAGACACACTGAGACAGATAAGAATAAGAAAGCGAGAACAGGATGCCAAAATATTCCTGGGGGCAGTCCGGCAAGGACAAGGGAATGGGATTTCACGGAAAATTACACTTCAATTAAACATGAGCTGGAGTTAAATGTGGCATATGGCCTGTCTTAGGCTGAGCTTCATTTTCATATGTGTATGTGACCTTCGAACTCAAACCTTGTGAAATGGGGGAAATTAGATGTTCATGTGTGTCGAATTTGCCAGGGCAAGCAACAATTGGGGCATGTCCTGAACTCATTCAAAGCAGTGTTATCCCCAGAAAGGTATACACAGCCAAGGTCTTAAAGATATCTCCCCTGCAACAATTACCACCAAAGCGAAAATTAGGCCACCAAAAGCTTCAGCCACAACATTCTGCAAACCAGGGGACAGAAAACCATGGTCTGGAACAGCTGTGACGCCTGCAGCGTGGAGCAAGATTGACTGAGGGAGAAGATGACCGGACTGCACAGCAGACCTTCCAGAATGAAAAAAAAAGGAAAAATCACTAGGAAGAGTGGTATGTGAAGGGATATCGTACTCTACTCACCTTCATGTAAACAAACGGTTCTAACTGAATTCGCTGAGCCATATGTAAAAGGAGGGAGCACGCTCACATCTACAAGCCAGAGGTATGCCAGTCTAGCCAGCAGCTTGAGGGAGTCTAGCTTCCAAACCACAGTCCTCACCAAAGGGGTGGGAACGGGAATGTTTGTCGGCGCATCTGCCTATAATCTCGTGAAACAACTCTCGTTTTCTGACCAGGAGAACGACAAGAGCCTTGCAAACAGTAACAGAAGCAGCTGAACAGTGTGGCAGTTGGATCTGGCTGGAAAGGAAACTTTCTAACGCTTCAATTTCAGTTTACAAAAGGTGACCGATAAGTAGGCGGAAGCTGCGAAGATATCCGTCACAAGGTCACTTGGTCTTGAGGGCGTCCCTATCCTAGAAATACAGGTTCAAAGCCAGGCATTGTAAAAATGGCAACAACTGACCACTACAGTAGCGTTTTTTGGCGCACGTAGTAAACCTGTCTTCGTGCATCAAGACCTCTAGCCATCACGCTTGATTAGCTGACCAAGAAATATGCACTGCTCCGCGTTTTTATTTCAAACCAACAGCTCAACGACTGCTTTGCTCGTCTCTACGAATTTTGACACATTGATTTTAGCCTCTCTAATGTCTGTGCATATCAACATTCTTCGAGCAGTTTTCTTCTTCTTTTTTTTAAATCTGGTTTTTGCAGGAAAACCTCGAGGGACACTACTCCACAATGATCTCTCCAACTTGCACAAGTTGATTAAAATCAAACCCCTCTCTAACTCGGTCATAGTTCTCTAATAGTGTTTTCAGCGTGAATGGGCAGCGTGTTTGTTGCTTGATGGTAGTGTTGTCGTGGGCTGGAGTTGTG
>JAFLJL010007203.1:0-10000 GCA_018398815.1 Conus ventricosus | reverse complement strand
AACTTTGGTTGTCGTCACCCTCTTTGGCGTTTTTAATCACCATCTTTAGTGTTCTCAAAACCATACTAAGTGCCTATCTCACCATTCTGTTCAAAGTCCGGCAACGTCTGCAACGGTCTTGTTAATTACTTCAGTTATACACCTCACAAGGCGCTAATGCTCAACTCCGGTTTTTCTGGCCCACGCGACTTATTTTTTAGTAGCGTATTATTTTATTTCAAACAATTGTGCAGGTTCTCAATTACACGTCTTTCCTGTTTTGTCTTTGATATTTATATTAAATGATCCGACCCTCCCACAAAAACTAATCTTTTAACTGTAAATTAGGGAATTGTATTAATTTCATATCGCAATATGCTGCTTTCCCTGAGGAAGAGCTTTAAAACAGTGAGGGCCTTCCATCATATAGTTTTCATCAGTGCTTAGCTCATCCAAATTGACATAGAGTAATGAATGTAATGCAAATCGAGCGGATTTTCCCTCATTATGTAGTTTTGTACTGGCTAGCAATAAAAACTATGCGTGGGTAAATTGCTAGTTGAAAAGCCTCTAACTTTTTAGCTAGCTCTCTATCAAAAAAGTAAGATGTTCCTTCGTCTTAAGCTTAAATGTTACATTGTTTTTAGATTTGCATTGTTAAGTTTGAGAGTAATGTCAAGTTACTCATTGTTCTTTTGTGAGGGGGCAAAAACCGTAATAACCATCAGGTATTGTTAACTGGCTCATTTTGGTCCTGCTCTGTTAACTTTTAGAACCTTATTTTCTTCTTGGCTTTGCTTATTATTTAAACCATAGACTTTGTAAAATATTTCATGGAGCGCGGCCGTTCTGGTTCCGCATTGTATTAATAGCTTGTTCTAAAAACGAAGGGCGGTTCTTGCGTTGTTATGTTCACAAACATTTTTTAAAAAACAAATTAAAATGAGTAGTGACATATAATATTATATGATGCAAAATATCTGTTGGCGCATACAATCTTAAAAATATACAACTGGCACCATCGACATTTCTGTGACCCAGACTGCCTCTGTCATAAAAAGGTGAGTACTCATTAAGCAGATATCTTAACCCCCTATTGAAACGGAACACATCAAGAACGCGTGGTTTAGTATCCGATGCAGTGTTATTCAGAACCAGTTAAACTTTGCTGGTTTTGAGCATCAACTGGGTGTGGAGTGGCGTATGCTGATCATTTAAATCACCATGATCCTTGGTGAAGTCAGTGTACGATTTTCCATTTTTATTTCATTCAGACGTATTTTTGAACTGAATTGTCAAGCGCCATTGCCAAATGACAAATCCGTTTAATTCCACTCAGCAACATAATAGACATGAAGGCTTTGAAAGGATTTGTAAGAATTCAATATTAACATCAAGACAGGCCTTTTTAGACAAAGTTGGATCATAATTCATGGCCTTAGGCTGCATTTTTTTTTCGGGGCAGACAGAAGTATACTATGACTGGCATCTCTTTCAAAACTTTTCTTTTCAGGCAAACGGTTCAGCTGGGTGTTCCCTACAGCAAGAGCATAAACAGCATGGACAAAACATTTATCTTAGGACACTTCTAAGGGCCTAACTTGGGCGGAATAGACGAATAAACGACTCTATTCGTACTGACGTTTGGTGTTTGCTAGGTCGCAAGCACAGGCAAGATCGAGCAAACTGATCCTTTAACTGGCTTTGACGCCCAAAAAAAATACTTAGCAATTTTAGAGGACGCCATTAATTCTACAGTTGATTTACCTTCAAGTATTTTCCCAAAGGTACAACATGTTTTACAGTACGCAAGATCGAAAGTAGACTTTGCTGTTGGCACTGGTTTATACATGCTGCTTCTGACTCAGACCTCCATGTAGACATAATAATAAACTATAATAATGAAATTTTTTTAGCAGGCAATGACAGAAGGTTGGGAAAAAGACATAAATTTGAGCCAGTAAGTAATATTACAAGCAGTAAACAAACAACCAAGATTAAGTCCATCTAATTCCCGAAGTCCAAACCCCCATAATCATTGAAGACTCAGCAAAGCTCGTGGACTCTGTTTTCCCTTTTTTCACGATGACCATGAATCTGAATGACAGCGCCTAGTTTCTTGAAATTAAATGGCCTAGGATTACTGGTCTTTATCTTACTTAAATTTAAACCTCAACTATTAGAGAAACTAAAGTCCATAAGTGCTCGGCATAAGCCAAATACTTTGCTTGCATAGACAAAACCTGCTGACATACTAAAATGCTAAATCATAACCGGAGGGTAAAGCGTTCTATAGCTTTATGGCTAATTTTTTTAATAAGCCCGCAAGATGATCAAGCGTTTTTTTACCATGATTTATCAGGTGGAGGTGCTGAGCGACGGAGGCCACTAAACTTGACCTCCACCGCCGCCTGTAATAGCCATCACCAGTGTACTTATTGCAAATCCTTAAGCTGTTTATAACGCATACTAATGTGACTCCTTGCTCTCTAAAGTGTTTCGTATTCGTTCTGCTAGTCGTCGATGTCTTCATAAAAATTCTTTGGATAGTTTCTCATATTCTGCTATTGAGTTCGTAATTGTTGTCGGTTAGGTAGACAGCATTTAGTGTTGCTTATCTTTCTTGT
The DNA here is from genome assembly GCA_018398815.1 of Conus ventricosus. Lineage (NCBI taxonomy): Eukaryota > Metazoa > Mollusca > Gastropoda > Neogastropoda > Conidae > Conus > Conus ventricosus. The sequence continues at coordinate 7,394 of JAFLJL010007203.1, read as the reverse complement.
TCAGTCTTTTTGTCTTTTGGGTTATTCTTTCTTTAATATCATGTCCTAGTTGGCGTATCAGCCTCAACGAGTTTTTTCTTTTTCTTTTTTAATGTCATCTAGTTCACCTAGTTTTGCTAAATTGTTTGTATTAATTCGCCTCTGATGGGTTCTTAAGTACGGTCAAGGGCCGTTAGTTCTCGATAGGCCAAGGGGGAATCATTAATGTTTTTTAACGCTGTTTCTTCTGAAAAAACTGTTTCAGCTTCTATTGTATTTATTAAATTCGCTGTGATTGATTTAATTCTTTTACGTCTTTGTTTTGCATTTGGTTATCTGTCGTGAGTTCTTGTTAGTGACTGTTTGAAGATTTAGCAACTGCTCCGCCCTAAATTTTGGTCTAGCAATTGCCAAGGCGTTTTTTTTTTGATCTTTTCACACTGAGTCTATTTCTAATTGAACCACGGCTAAAAACTTTGTGGGTCGGGTTTAGTTGTAAGACGAACAAGTTGCCCTTGATTTCGTTTTTTACAGACCAATGACATCTTTTAATTCCCAAAATCATTTGGGTCTATAAATTGGGAGGTTCTTGACCTAACTTTTGTAAAATGCTGACCGTACTTTCTGTTAAATTCACGCTGCATTTGAGAGCGTTTTGAGCGATGCTGTGTCAAAGGGATCATTTCATATTGTGTTCGCTCCCCCCCACCCTCTAATCTTTTCACCTTCAAATCCTGCCAGGGTTTTAAATAATTAACTTTTTAATTTGCTTCATAAAAATGCCAGAAACAAGTTACATGGCTCGATTCTTGACACGCATAGAAAACTGAAAGAGCCCTTTGAGTGAAGGGAAATAAGCGGAATATTATGTTCCAATAATCCATCTACTATTGATTGGCAGATCAAATTCTTAACTGTCAAATTTCGGTCCTAGGAGAGGAATGAAGTGATTGTGCCAGGCTCTGCGCGGCTTACTTTCAAAATAGCGCTCGATCAACACAGACCCAAACAGGACAGTTGTGCAGAATCTGGGGCGGGCAATCGTTTAAGTAAATTTCTAATAAAACTTGAGGGGCAAGAAATTTTATCTTTACATAATGCAGAAATATTTTTAACCTATTTGATTATGGCTAACCGGGAACGAAAGGGCTGATATTGCGTTGCAGGAATTGAAAAATGAAGAAGCATAAAGCTTAGAATAGCGCGAAAACTCGCCTAGGTGCGAAAGCTTGCAAAAAGGCTGTAGCTGTAAATTTTGCGTTATGGAAATCGTTTTCCATTTTCCTTAGATTTTGAGTTGTTAAAGCGCATGGCACCATACTTTCAAGGAGCATTAAAAGACAGATTGTCATATGAACTAACTTTTAATGAATACTAAGCGTTAATAAGATATCAGACACCGAAAAGCCAAAGATTCAGGCATTTCTGAATCTCGTTAGAGTTTGACGTTGTTAGCAACCTTCACTTAGCAAGGGGTGATTGAACAACAATACAGTCAAAATTACCAATATATTACGAAAAGTGTGTTTCATATACAACATTCCTAGAAGCAGGGCAGACACTATATGGAATTTTTAGTTTTAGCGTCGCAGCAAGATCGCTTAAAGGTTTTTTATTGCTTTGTGAAGATGAAGAACCGTTCAAAAGGAGCAAGTGATGAAAGTTTTTTTTAATCCTAAAATACGAAAGTGGCAATGTACCAATTGACGGCAGTTCCTAACAAATCTCTACGGGGGGCTTAGGGGTAACAAACCCCCTTATATCATTTTGACGAATAGAAAAATTGTTTGGGGTTGGGAGGGGGAGAAATCCAAAGCAGACTAGGTGTCTAAGATTTACATCTTACAGGTTAGGACTCGATGATTAATTTAAACATCAAAATACGGTTTATGGATTGACTTGAAGGTCACAGAGGATAATGAGTTGTATGGAAGCGGGAGAAACGTGAGAGGACGTAATAAACATTCAAATTGATAAAGAAGAAGAAGCCGATAACGCTTAATGTACATTTGTTTTTTATTTATATGATGCGCAGCTGAATAAAGCGATAACGATTAGATTATGTATTATACTAAATTATTTTTCTTTATTAAACAAAGCATGTCTGTTCCGGTTTAGCCAAATGTGCTACAGGCACGCCAAAAGTTGGGATAGCACGCAATTATGCTGTTATGAAACCCCTGAAGTAAAAACTTAAGATTAACAATCATTACACAAATGCAACCAAAAACATAGGGGTAAAAAAAAAGCAGACCTTTCAATATTACAGCAAAACCAAAACGAAGGTAATTCTGCTGTTTAATGCTGTTCATTTATGTTAATATGAGCATCGACTATAAGGCTTATCAGCAGCGAAACGAGTGTTGGTCTCTGAGCAACGGGTAGGCGCACCCGCAGCTTTACCTCAAGGAGGTTTGTTTTAGCTCTCGGCCTAGTGTTATTAGCCGTAGGTGCTGCGAGCAAAAAAATAAAAACTAAAACTCCAAAAGCACAAGCATTGGTTCAACTAATAACAGCTAAAACTTAGTTCCTTCAAGCTGATTATAAATAAAGATAGTGACTCAAACATCACGGATTGAAGAATTTTAGTCGTTTACAGGCGATTTTGATGACTATTAAAAGACAAAAGTTTGATCTTCAAGAAAGGCGGTGACAAGTTTTCTCAACAGCCAGACCGCCAGATAAAAAAGGAATGCTTAAAAATGTAAAGCGACATTAAACTCTGCTCTAACACAGCTCACATTAACAACACAAAAGGTGTTATACTTTAGTTTATGAGTCCAAGGCAAAAAGGACCGTTGTATTGGTTGATTAAGTATTTTTTTTTTTTAATTTTATTTAAATAAATATTTTGGCTTAGAAAAAAAAAAAAGAAAGACAGCATGGCTAAGTTAGATGAAGGACCAAGACGAATTGTTTGAAGGAATGCTCGAGAGAGAGGATTTATTCAGAGCACTGAATGATATTGATTTAGAAGTCATTGACCAACAACGTTACAGGCAAGCGTTGTTCATGCAATGTTCAAGTTCAGGCAAACTAACATAGACCCGCAGGTAAAGTAATGTTAGCTGTTTTAATCGATATGTAAAATTAAATGAAGAAAATCTAGAAGTCTGGGTCTCAACCCTAAACAAAAGACTATTCTTTCTCATAACGACCTTAAACACCGGTTGGGCAGACGAACTGCTTGCACAGTTTTGGACGCTAGCCGCTGAAGAAGCTAAAATGAGAGGCTCTGGTTGGGTCAGAGGCGAAGTCTTAGGAGTTAGATTAAAACAGGCTAAGTATGCACCGATTGTGCAGGCTTACATTCCGCTTACTCCAGCATGGCAGCGGAAAAAAAGCAGTTATAAACATAAAGAATTCAGACGACAAATGTTTCATGTGGGTGTGTTATTGCAAGGCTGCATCTTGTCGCGACCCACGCCAGAGAGAGTGACTAATATCAGCATACGCAAAGATTTACTTCAATGGAATATCCTTTCTGTGGTTATAGACCAAATTGATCAGTTTGAGAAACAAAACAAACCAATAACTGTTTATGTATACAATGGGATGAGGAATCAAATTTGCGCCAATTAAAGTGTCCAAGAACGTCCAACAATAGGGACAGAAAAAATCATGTTGGACTTACTACTATGTGTTTTACCAGCGGGGCTACCCCATTACACATTGATACGACAATGAGTAGGATTATTGAGTTATATACAAACAAACATAGCAAAAGATTTCTGCAGAAAATGTTTAACAAGGATTCCCATTCTGTGCAAGCTGCGTCGTGAACATATAAAACATTGTAAAACGTCTGTATAGACTGTAATACGAACTAATTACGCCCACCTGGACTAAGTTAGTTGTAAGAACTGGGAAAAACTGCAACATTCTCATATGTTGTTTTACGCAGACTTCGAGTCGCTTATTGTTCTATGAAGGGGCCAGCGCACAAAATCTTCGATAAACAGTCTTAATGAGTAATCATTCAGATTTGTTCTTTTGCCTCATTATTGTCAGGTCGGATCGGCGTTATTAGAACAGATTATATAGAGACCCAGATGCTGCAGAAACATTCTTTAAAAAACGATGCAGCAAGTGCGTAAGCCTGTTCTAATATCTGGAATTTATCTGAAATCAAAATGACGCCTGCAGACCAACAACAGTATAAATCAGGCACTCATTTGATTTGGGTTTAGGTCTTCATAAAACGCAGAGAATCCAACAGTAAGAGCATGATCACATTAGCGGAAAGTTCAGAGGTAGGAGCGGGGATAACAAATGCAATCTTCAACTAAAGTTTGATCCAAGACATGGAAAGCTGCCCTTCTTCTTCATAACTTTGCGCGGTTACGACCTCTCATTCTATATTGCAAGCAGTGGACGATGCCATCAGGGTGTCATGCCCATTGCACAGTATCAGAAAAGTACATGTGCTTTAATCTAAATAACATGTCTTTTTATGACTTATGCAACCATTGATGGATCATTATGAGGCATAGCTATGTCCTTAAGTCCTGCCAAGAACGGAAAATATTTTGACCCAACTCTCGTTAAGAAAGGGTGTTTACCCTTAGGAGAGTAGATGAAACAGTTGGGATAGGTTTGACGAAGAGACGCTTCCTCCTAAGGGAGTTCTTTTCTAGTCTTAGCAGGAAAGGGACATCAGAGACTCGATTCCAGCCTGCTCAAGATGCTTGGCAAAAGTTTAGATTGTAAAAAGACGATGGAGACTATCATGACTCCTTTTTAATTGGCTGATGTATGTTTGTTGGCGGACCGTCTTTGAAAATTACAGAAAGACTGCATGGAAACATTATAGACTGATCCGCGCATTACATTTCTGCGCCTAGGAGAGTTGGGACGCTTTCTAAAGTTTAATGGAGTACAGATGAATTTATTGTCTGACCTAACAATGATTCAGATGATTGAAAAAGGGACTGCGTGGAGGCATTAGTATGGCGTCGCACATTACTGTAAAGCAAACAACACATTAACTTGGACGACTATGATGAGTTAAAAAGGTCTAAAACTATCTCATGTATTTAGATGCAAACACTATGTATGGATGGGCAATGGCGCAATCACTTCCATTACGTAACTTTTAAATGTACACAGTACAAATAATATTCAAAAAGCATTAAAGTGGTTGAGCAGTTCTAAGCATGATCAGCAGCCGTGGTTTCATTCTAGAAGTTGACTTGAATATTCTCATGAACTCCATGACCAGCATATGACTATCCATTAAGCAGCAGAATGTCTAAAGTGATCCAAGAGAGCCGCCTAAACTTGTGGCCTTATCTTCGAGGCAAAAAAAATTTATGTATGCCATTACAGAATTTCTACAATTTTATTTAAGACATGGTTTGAAGTGACAGCTGTCCATCGCATATTTGCTTTTGTTCAAGAAAAAGTTCATGAAACCCATACCTCATGAAGAACAACTGACCTTAGAATAAATCCACGATGCTTCAGAAAAAGACGTTTTCAAGTGATGAACAACAGCTGTTTGGAAAAGACTATGCGAACAGCCTCACAAGCGCAAAGATGTCCGATTAGTCACCAGAGAGAACGAAGCAAATAAGCTGACTTCAAAAACCTAATTATCGGGACTTTAGAAGATTTCATGATCAGCTTTTTGGTATAATGATGAAAAAAAAAGAAAGTCAAATTAGACAAACCTGTATTTATTGGGTTTACTGTTTTAGAATTATCAAAGCTTTTGATGTTAGAGTTTCTTTATGACTACTTTAAGCCCTCGTACCCTGAGTCCAGAGTACTTTACACAGTTACAGATAGTTTTGTTATAGATATCCCTACTGAAGAAAATCTATAAAGACATGGAAACCGAAGTGGCTAAAGGGCATGCAGGATGGTAGACACATCTGATTACCCTAAAGATTCGCCTTTGCATTCAATTACTAATAAGATGGTTTTAGGAAAGATGAAGGATGAATTATCTGGAAAGGTGATCAAGGAGTATGTGGGGTTAAGATCGAAAATGTACAGTATTTCGAGCCAGGAGAAATCATTAAGAAAGCAAAGGGAATATCTCGCAGCGTTGTGCAGTCAAAATATCACATGACAACTACAAAGAAGCATTGTTTGGCAATAAGACTTTTCATCATGACAACGTAAAACTGCGATCTAATCTACATGAGATCAACAAAAACGGTTGTAACAAAGAAGTCATTTAGATAGAACAACACAAAACGGGTGTTTTGTTAATCCGGAGTTTTCATATGCAATTGGGCACTGGAGAAACCGTAAATAATTAAAGCGGAACTGTGTCTGGCGGAATTATCTGCAGTTCTTCTTTCACAAAAGATCTTGAGGAGGCTGGTTGTTTTGTTGTGTCAGTTTCTCGTAAATAATACCGGGCGGATTCATCTTTACAATTCTTTTTATTTCATATGGGTCAAACTCCAAACTGGATCGGTTGCCTGATGCGAGTGTCCCCTTCTGCTTCTCCCGGTAAATAAAGGTACCTTACTTTCAAACCAAACGGTAATAGTTTGCTGGGTGTACTGGAGTCTTCAGCAACATTTATTGTTTTTCTTTTGATTGCTTGTTACTGGTTTTAGCCCTTTAAATTCTTCATTATTCATTGCGCGCAAAACTGAGGGCGTCTTCTAACCCATTCTGTGTTGCGAGAATTGTCAATCAGCTCTCTGTGATATGGTAGGAGAAAAGTCTTTCGGCTAATGTTTGTTAAAGTTTTCAACTAAAGCCTGTGATCTGTGAACACCCGGAATGCCTCTTCTAATGGTAACTCTGTGTTTTAACAATAATTGATTCACTTGGCCTTTTAAATTCTTTTCCATCATCAACTTGAATCATGCGAGGATAAGTTAGTGGCCTCGTTGGTATATCAGTTGTATAGCGACAGCAACAGCAGAAGCACTCTTTTGTGTTAATGGGGTCAGCATCTTTATATCTTGAAGCTATGTCAATGACTGTAAGTGCGTACTTAAATCTTTTTTCGTCTAATCCTATCAGAGGGTAAATATAGAAGATCCATTTGATGGGTGTCGTTTGGAGTTGTATTGACAAAGTGTGGTCTCTGTATTCGCTAGGTGCAGGTAAATAAATTTGCCAAATCGCTTGTTTTTGATAACCATTCCTTTGCTGTTTGTTCACTGACTCCCGCTGCTTGGCTTGCTATTTTGTATTGCTGTGATGCCTTCCAATATCCTTTGGGCGAATAATAGATTTTGTTCATTTTTTATTCAGCCAATATTATGTGCAACAAAAATTTCACGACGGTCATACCACGACAATAAACCGATTTCTTGCATCTTTTGTTTTTCTGATGGTTGATAAAGTCACTGATTTTTGGGGGGGGCATGTCTCAGGTTTCCTGTTACTGTAATATTGTTTTATTGCTTGATAACTTTTTAATGTGTAAGCTGCATGCCCCTGTT
>JAFLJL010007201.1:0-10139 GCA_018398815.1 Conus ventricosus | reverse complement strand
TAACCAAATAGTATTTATCAATTTTGAATCGGAAATCCCAGGCAAAACTTTCATCACTGAAGATGTTTTTGCTGGTATTGCGTGGGTAGGATTAACACGCTCTCAGTCCATGCTTGGTTGCTTGCCGCTACTGTTGTTCACGCTCACTGTCTTAAACGATGCATGCTCTTTTGAATCGGATGCCAGGCTGTTGCAGTCGTGGTGTGCCACTGCAAGAAATCCTCGCTTTTGGTGAGAATTTCCGACCACTAAACGAACATTAGCTGACCTTGCATTGGCAAAGCAGTCAAGAAGAGCTTGGTTGATGGTCTGGTGTGCAGCATGGCGAACTCTCTGCTTCCTGGGGGAGTCAGTCTCGTTGCTGAAATACAGCTTCTTGTATTCTCGCAGTCCCTCATGATATTTGCCAATGTGTTTGGCGGAATGTTAAACCTTCTGCTATGTTTTTTTTCCGTTTCTTCAAGGATCCCTTCAACTTCACGAATTGGATCCATTTTTCCCGTTCGGGGAGAGAGGCTTTATTTACGTTTCAGCAATGCGAACTATGATGGGCAGAAGGGAGCCGTATGACTTCACAATTTGTCCTCTAAACAAAGTCAACAGTATCGGAGCATTTTTTTTTTAAGAATGAAATGTGACTTGAAGATAGATCCAGACTTTGACTACATTCACGCAAAAAGACAAATATGTGTGCGTGTGGGGAGAGAGAGAGAGGAAAAGGGGAGAAGAGAGAGAGGGGAGAAAAGAGAGAGAGAGAAAAGAGACGAGAAAAGGGAAGAGAGAGGGGAGAGAGGATGGAGAGAGAGAGAGGACTCGCACACCGGCACATCCCATGTCACACAAACTCGTGGTTACATTGTAATTATACAAACACCCAACAAGAGATTGAAACTCTCTCTCTCTCTCTCTCTCTCTCTCTCTCTCTCTCTCCCCTCTCTCTCTCTCTCTCTCTTCCCTCTCATTCTGTTTTCGTGTACTTAGGCGATTGAAACAGACAGCCACTCGTGGAATTGACGGTATGACGGTAAAAATTCTAAAGCTCTCCGCACCCGTTATCGCAGAAACGTTAATTTACATTACAACCTCTGTATGATAAAAAAATGCTTTCCGATACCTTAAAAAAGGCAAAAATCATACCAAACACAAATCGGGAAAACACTACTGATCCATCAAATTATAGACCTATTTCGATTCAATCAGTTCTTTCCAAGCCATTAGAACTCCACATCAATAAGTGTCTCCATTCCCATGCAGTAAAATACGATTTAACCACCCAAATCAATCGGGGGTTTCAGAGAAAACCATTCATGCCACACAGTGCTAACTAGACTAATAGATAGATGGCTATTAAACATGAACACAAACAATTTTCAGGAATTCTCTTCGTAGATTCGCAAAAGCCTTCGACGTTATAAATCATGAACTTTTACTCAGAAAACTAACTTTGTATAAGCTATCATACAAACACTGAAACTGATTTCATCTTTCTGTCCAATCGACAACAAATTGTGTCCGTAAATCATACAAATCTAATTTTCTTCCCAACAAATTTGGAGTCCCACAAGGGTCAGTATTAGGTCCTCTGTTGTTTTCATTTTACATCAAGATCTGCCATTGTAACTTAAAAAATAAACAGCGAAATGTTCGCTGATGATACAATTTTAGACACAAGTAATTCTGATGCCCAACGGTTTGCAGTGACATCCAAGAAAACATCAATCTTTGGTTAAAATGGACACGATTTAATCACATGGCTATCCATCCTCAAAAAACTAAATTCATGATGATAACAAATAGACAGAACGTCAAATTTAAGCCAGAATCTGCCCGTACTTTTGTATTTCTAATAACCATCGAAGAAGTATCCATCACAAAGCTTAGAATAACAATAGATAATAATCTAACTTGGTCAAAACACTTAGAGTCTTTATCTAAAAAACGTTGCAAGAAAACTACATCTTCTAAAAAGGATAAGAACTTCTTAAATTTGCATGCAAGAAAACTATTTTTCACTCTTTTATTCAGCCTATTATCGACTATGCCTCAACACTTTGGGACTAGCGAGCAGAATTCACTCAAACCACTAATTAGCCTTCACAAAAGAGCTGTCAAAGTAACATTAGGTCATCCATCTTCATGTGATTCAGATATAAGCATCAGGCATTCTCCCATTAAAGCCAAACTTCTATAAATAAAGGACTCTTTATGCATAAGGTACTCCATGGAAATGCTCCACTCTCTCTAACAAATATGTTCACTTTTAAGACTATCGAAAATTCACATTAAAATGAACCTCCCGTTTGCCATGATTTAAACTATACAAGTCTAGTCTGGCGTATTCCGGGGGTTGGCTATGGAACCATATTCCTGAAGAACTTAAAAATCAATCAAACTTTAAAAAGTTCAAGTCTAATTTCACAAATTCTTATGAATGTCTAGATTTGACTGCACTATACCCGAAAATGTATTGATAATTCTCAATTCAGATTCAATTTAACAAACATGTGATGTTCGAAGTTGACTTTAAATTTTACGCAAATTGCAGTGATCATCCTGTGCCATTAAGTGTTTTTTTCAAAGTTTTTGTAGGTGATTATCTATAGCTGCTTTATTGTCTTTCTCTTCCTTTATCTCTGCCTTTTTTTCGCCAGTCGGTCGGTCGGTCGGTCGGTCGGCGGTCAGTCGGTCGGTCGGTCGGTCTCTCTCTCTCTCTCTCTTCTCTCTTCCTCTTCTCTCTCTCTCCTCTCTCCTCTCTCTCCTCTCTCTCTCTCTCTCTCCCCTGTCCATTCACACTCCCCCCTATTGCCCTGATCATCTTTTTCTGTTGTTTTGTTGTTGTTGTTGGTGGTGGTGTGTGGTGGTGGTGGTATTCATGGTTTTTTTTCTTCTATCTTCTTTTTGTCAAAGGTTCCCATGCAAGGAATTGTTGCATTTTTTTCTGATTTGCTTTTTACTAATATTGATTTTTTTCCCCCCGAGGGCTGGATGTAAAAAAAGTATTCATGCTTAATTTCCACTACCCTCTTAAAATAAAATTTTGTTCGTTCGTTCGTTCGTTCGTTCTCTCTCTAACTCTCCTTTTCTCTCTCTCTCTCCTCTCTCTCTCTCTCTCTCTTTTCTCTCTCTCTCTCTCTCTCTACTTCGACTTACCACTGAATACAGGTGGGAAAAACACTTCGAGTTCATGAAAATCGAGATACACGACTTCGACATATCCGTTTGAAAATTAGTCTTTTAAGACACGAACGGCCGGGAAATGAAAAAGACGTCGAGTTAGCGAACTTCGACTTATCCCTTACTCGAGTTAAGCGTAAATGGGGTATATATATATTATATATATTATATATATATTATAAACAAAGCTTGTTTTTATGTCTTAGATTGAAAAAATAGGGGGGAGATAACATTCATATCTGCGGGGTAATGATTCTCCCTATCCAACGTATGTGCTTGAGTGGGGGGGGGGAAAAAATGCTTCTCACAATGAACCTTCAGCAAACTTTTAAAATCTTTAAAGAGAGACCCCTCCAATAGGAGGAAAACTCATAACTATAACCCCGGGCATATACCCATATTTCGAAAATTGGTGGTTTCTCCCCGTACCGCGGGAAAGTGGTAAATTTTACCCTCTGTCTTTTCATTTTAAAGACTGCAATCCCAAAAAGGCTGGTGTGCAATCCAGTATGGGAGTTTTCAAAAAACCAACCAAAGGGCCCCCAAGAAACAAAAAATAATATGAAAGAGGCAAAAAAGCACATTTTCTTTTGAAAAGTAGAAAATATAAAAGGATATCCTCTTAAAAACCAAGTGCGAGGGCCCTTCTTGGGAAAATTTTTTTTATTTCACAAGAAAATGTAGCTTGTTTGCTCTTTCTCATTTTCTTTTGCTTTTTGGGTGGCACTTTGGTTGGTTTTTTGAAAATCAAAAACATACACGGATTGACACCAGCCTTTTCGGATTGCAGTCTTCTTAAAACAAAGAGACAAGGATCAAATTTATATTTTCCCGCGGTCACTGGGGAAAAACCACCAATTTCAAAAATATCGGTATATGACAGGGAGTTATTTTTATGGTTTTCCTCCCTTTTGGGAGGGTTCTCTTCTTAAACTAAAAGCTTGCTGAAGGTCATTGTGAGAAGCATTTTTTTTCCCCATTCCCCCCTAAAGCACATACTGTTGGATAGGCAGAATTCTCCCTTGAGATTAAATGCTTTCCCCCCCTTTTTTCTCAATCTAAGACAAAAGAAAAGCTTTGTTTAAATTCAATTCTTGCGTCTTGCAACACCAAGTGCTCTTAATGCTGGAAGGGGTCCCTCAGTATTACCCTTTGGGAATTTTTTAGTTTGTTGTTTTTTTAGTCCCTTGCGGATTCATTCCAAGAACTGCCCTCAGACTTTGTCTTAGGGGTATCCTTTTTATTTTACTTTTCCAAGAAAAGTGCTTTTTTTGCTTTTTTCATCATTTTCTTTTGCTTTTTGGGTGGCATTGGTTTGGGTTTTTTTTAAAAAACCAAACAAACATATTCGGTTTGCACACCACCTTTTCGGGTTTCCCAGTCTTCTTAAAAACTGAAAAGACAGAGGATAAAATTTTTACCATTTTCCGGGGTCATGGGGAGAAACACCAATTTTTAAAAAATTTGGGTAATGACCAGGAGTTATTGTAGTGAGTTTTCCTCCTTTTGGGAGGGTGTCTCTCTTTTGAAGACTATAAGCTTCTGAAGGTTCATTGTGAGAAGCATTTTTTTTTCCCCATTCACCCACTAAAGCACTACTTTTGGATAGGCAGAACATTACCACTGCAGATATAAGTTTTTATCTCCCCTATTTCTTCAATCAAGAATAAAAGCAAGCTTTTTTTATTTTCAATATTTCTTGAGTATTGCAACCCAAGCTGCTCTGTAAGTTGTGAACGGCCCCCAGTTTTACCCTTGGGTTTTTTTTTTTTATTTGTTTTTTTTTAGCCCCTTTGGGATTCATTCAAAAAGGCCCCTCAGCACTTGTGTTTTAAAGGGAACCCCTTTTATTTTTCTCTTTTCACAGAAAATGTAGTTTTTTTTGCTCTTTCACATTTTCTTTTGTTTTTTGGTGCCCCTTTGGTTGGTTTTTTGAAACTCAACAAACATCTAGGGTATTGCACCCCAGCCTTTTCGGGGGGCGTCTTTTTAAAAACTGGAAGCAGAGGAGCAAATTACCACTTTCGCGGTCACTGAGGAGAAAACCACCAAGTTTCGAAATATCGGTATATGACCAGGATTTTATATGTTAGTGATTTTCCTCCTTTTGGAGGGTGTCTCTCTCTTGAAGACTATAAGTTTGCTGAAGGTTCATTGTGGAGAAGCATTTTTTTTTCCCCATTCACCCACTCAAGCACTTTACTGTTGGATAGGCAGAATCATCTCCCAAACTGCAGATATGAATGCTTATCCCCCCCTATTTCTTCAATCAAAAGACATAAAAGCAAGCTTTGTTTATAATTCTATATATAAAATATTATATATATATATATTATATATATAAGCTGGTAGTATATTTTCCGGCTTTTTTTTTTAGAAAGTGCTCAACCATGCGGGAGCAGCGAAATAATGATTAAAAGCAAATCTTAAAACCGGGACTAAAAATTTTTGTTTCGAGGCCCTTTCCTCTCTTCAGACCCCGTGCCACTCCCCTGCTACTGACCTCGATCGTATAAAATGTGTTTTGGATTGTGAACTGTAGTCCAGTTGGGTTGTGTTGCACGTGTTGGCAAGGGGGGCCCTGTTGGGGTTTGTAAGTTTTTCTTTCTTTATTGAGTTATGAGGGGTCCTTTTCGGGGGTTGCTATTTTATACTTGTTGATAAAAATTTCCTTTTGTGCCTCAACTGTCTACGATTTCAACTCTTGTGTTCAATGTAGCCATACTAGGTTTGCATAGAATCATCCACGTTCTGTTGTGCAAAAAATTACATCTCTTTGTGCTATTATTGTATTGCTTGCCCCTTTACTGATTATTTTCCATGTGATGTTAAAATCTTTTATTTGTTTTCTTAAGATCCCATATGTTTACTTAATTCTGTTTGGTGTTTGTTTTTTTCATACTTGAAAGATTGCTTGTATTGGCGTACCTGGTTTTAAAATTTTGTTTTCTGTGATCCCAATGTATGTTTCTTTGCCTCTTTTCGTTGTCACAGGGGTTTGGTATACGATGTTATCAGAGAGACATTGGTTGTTCAGAGGGCAATTGCTTTTTGTTTGTGCAATTGCAAGTTTTCCGTTTGTCACCCTCGTTTTGATTTGGGTTTTTCTTTTTGTGTTGAAGCATCAATTTTTTTTTTAAAAGATTTGGCATACAAGAGTAAGATAGTTTGATAGTTTTCCCTATTGAATATTTTGAAAAGTTTAGATCTTTCTGGAACGATTCTGTTAGTATTTTGAAGAATTCTTTCCCAAGTTGGTTTTTCACTCTACCATCATATGGTGGGTTAACCAGGTTATTTTCCTCTTTCTGTTTTTCTTCTGCTTCCAGTGGAACTTTCGGGTTCATATTTCAACTTGTATTTTGTGTCCACTTTTCAACAGTGCTTCTTGGTAGTCTTTTTGCTGCATCGTTGAATATTTCTTCGTTGCAGGAAAGGTTGGATAACCTCTTGTTTATCCCTGTGGTATCGTTTTTTTTGATTGTTGGTGGGTGGTTACTCATGGAATTTACATATAAGGGTGTATCTTTGGGTTTTTTGTATGGTCTGTATTGGTTTTTGTTTAAATCTAGTGTTCACATCCAAGTCGTTGACTACTTTTTTGTTGGCTTCTATTATAATTTTAAGTTGTGATTTTGGAACAATTTTACATAGCTCTTTCTTTTTATTCTTACCTCTCTAGGTGTATTGTCCAGTGCCGCCAATCCGTCGCCTCTGTACAGCCAACTCTATGCCCAAGGTAGTTTGAGGCATTTTGACAATAGTAACAGACCCACTATCTCGCATGTTTCTGCACCATCATATGAACCATTGTAACGTCAAAAGTCGAATTAAAATCTGTTTTTTCATGAAAGGGCTCCTTTTTATTATACAACACTGTTTTTTTTGTGTGGAATATAATTTCCAATTCTGAATTGTTATCCAGTATATTTGGTAGTAAATTCAAAGCTTTCCTGAGCAGTTTTCATTGATGGATGGGTAAAAATCCACAATGTCGAATGGATAAAGGTTGTTCTTTTTTGTTTGTTTAATTTTTGGAACCATTGCACCACCTCATGATTTTTTTTCCCAAAGGTTCAGTTCAAGATTGATTTGGCATCAGCTACTATTTTTTCTAGGATTGCTTGCTTACTCTTCCTAGTTCAGATTTTGTGGGGTTGATCAGTCTACATGAGGGTTGTTTTGAAAAATTAGGTTTATGATCTTTGAGTGTTATAAATGCTTCTCTTTTAGCAGTGGTTTCTATCCTGTCACCTAGTTCTATGCTTTCCACCAGTTTCTTTTCTTCTTCCCTGATGGTAGTACATGTTTCCTCTTCAGCTTTCTTGTAGTTCTTTGGATGTTTTTGATGAGGAGCTGCTCATTATCTTTTACTTCCATTTTGTAAAAATTTCTAGTTTTGTCTGCTTTGACAAATGTTCTTGTGTCATGCATTGTTCTTTTATATTGCTGCTCAGAGATTTTTGGAAGTTGTTGTTTATTTTCCTAAATTTAAGTGGAAATCATGCTTTTTAATCTTTCTCAAAACTCCTCCCTTCTTCAATAACTGGTGGGATCTCCATGAGTTGATTCTATTGTTTTGTCTTTTCTGCTGGTTTAATGAAGGTAAACGAAGCCTCCCTCTTAGATTTTCGTACAAATTTTTCCGTTTCTCAAATGCCTTTGTGTTGCTCTTGATGTAGATTTGGGGATTATTCTTGGTTGAGAGGTTTAAAATTTACTTTCTCCATTTTTCAAAAAAATTGCTAGCCAGGTTTAAAGTGCTCCGATGTGTGAGTGTTTCTCCCAGCTGTAGTATATTTCCGATTGTTTGAAAAGTGCCAACCATGCGGAGCACTAAAAAAATGATTAAAAGCCAATCTTAAAACTGGGGCACCAAATTGTTTCGAGGTCCCCTTCCCTCTTCAATCCCGTGCCAATCCCCCTACCTCGATGATATATGTTTTGGATTGGGTTTGTTGCAAAGTGTTGTGCAAGGGGCCCTGTAGGTTGTAAGTTTTCTTCTTTATTGGTATGAGGGTCCCCATCAGGGTGCTATTTTATACTTGTTGATAAAAATTTCCTTTTGTCCTGCAACGTCTACATTCAACTTTGTGTTCAATGTAAACCAACTAGTTTTTCTAATCATCCACTTTTCTGTTGTGCACAAATTAAAAAAACTCTTGTGCAATTTTTGTATCTGCTGCTTTTCTATTATTTCATGTGATTTAAAATCTGTATTTGTTTCTTAGATCCCAATTGTTTACTTAATTCTGTTGTGTTGATTTTTCATAAATTGAAAGAAATTTCTTGTGATTGCGTACCCTTTTAAATTGTTTCTGTGATCCCTATTAGTTTCTTCACTCTTTTCGTGTCACAGGGCTTTAACGATGTTATCAGAGAGACATTGTTTTCAGAGGGCATTGCTATTGATTGCCCCCAAAGCAAGTTTTCCGTTTTCACCCCCGTTTTGACCCTTGGTTTCTTTGTTAAAGCATCAATTATTTTAAGATTTGGCATACAAGAGTAAGATAGTTGATATGTTCCTATTGAATATTTGAAAAGTTTATGATCTTTGAACCATCGTTTGTATTTTGAAGAATTCTTTGCCAAGTTGGTTTTCACTCTACCATCATATGGGGGTTAATAACCAGTCATTTCCTCTTTCTTTTCTTCCTGCTTCCGTGACTTTCAGTTCATATTTCAACTTGAGTTGTGGTCCACTTTCAACAGTGCTCTGTAGCTGTTCTGCATCGTGAATATTTCTTCATGCGGAAAGTTGATAACCTCTTGTTACCCTTGTGTATCGTTTTTATGTGTTGGTGAGGGTACTCAGGAAATTTTCATATATGGTGTATCTTGGGTTTTTGTATGGTCTGTATGGTTTTGTTAAATCTAGTGTTACATCCAATCGTTCACCCTTTTGTTGCTTCTATTTAATTTTTAAGTTGTGATTTTGGAACAATTACCATAGCTCTTCTTTTTTCTCACCTCTCTAGGTGTATTTCCAGTCCGCCATCAGTCGTCTCTACAGCCCAACCTCATGCCCAAGATTGTGCATTTTGACAATGTAACAGCCCCTACTCCATGTTTCGCACCACATATGCCCCCTTGTAACGTCCAAAGCGAATTAAATCTGTTTTTTTCATTAAGGCCCTTTTTATTAACAACACTGTTTTTTTGGTGGAATATATTTCCAATCTGAATTTGTTATCTCAGTAATTTGGTATAAATTCCAAAGCTTTCCTGAGCATTCTCAGATGGATGGGTAAAAATCCACAATGTCGAATGCGATAAAGGTTGTCCGTTTGTTTTTTAATTTTGGAACCTTGCACCCCTCATAGTATTTTTCCAAAGGTTCAGTCAAGTTTGATTTGGCATCAGCTACATTTTTTCTGATTTGCTGCTTACTCTTCCTAGTTCAATTTGTGGGTTGATCAGTCTACATGAGGGGTGTTTGAAAATAGGTTAGATCTTTGAGTGTTATAAATGCTTCTCTTTTAGCAAGTGGTTCTATCCTGCACCACCGTTCTATGCGTTCCACCCAGTTTCTTTCTCTTCCTAGGTAGTACATGTTCCTCTTCAGCTTCTTGTAGTTCTTTTGGATGTTTTGATGGGAGCTGCCGAACTTTACTTCCATTTTGAAAATTACTAGTTTTGTCTGCTTTGGACAAATATTCTTTGTCAGATTATCTTTCATATTGCTTCAGAGATTTTGGGGGAATTGGAGAGAACTAATAAAACCAATCCTGACCTCAAAAAACCGTCTCAACCAGTTCGAGCGGTTTGAAGTCAGAAATTGTATTTATTAGTTCTCCTAGTAAAACCTACAAACAAACATACAGGCAACACACACACACTAAACACACACACACTAAACCCCACAACCAAACACACAAAAACACACCACACACACACACAACACCACACACACAACACTCACACCAAACAACCCCCTCCCCTTTAAAAAAAAAACCACACCTTTC
>JAFLJL010007199.1:0-10465 GCA_018398815.1 Conus ventricosus | reverse complement strand
TATTTTAAAATTTGGGCAGCCTTATAAAATGCAGTCCTATTTTAATTTGCAGTATACACAGCTTATTTCAACAACAACAATAACAGTTTTGCTCATTAATTTTGGAAAACAAATTTTACTTTCAGTTGTCATTGATATTGCCACCCAGGTATATCATAACTGACAAAGAAAAAGAGATCTTTATATCCAAAAGCATTTGGCTAGTAGAAGTAAAAAGCGTCATGACAAGATTTGTCCCCGTTTTGTACCTGTAGCACCTTCAGTCTACAGTCTGCCAAGGGCCAGATCATCATCATCATCCTCAATGTTGAAAAAGGTGAAGCAGCTTGGGTCTGCCTTCCTCAGGCCCCTGTTTCTGTCCTCTTCCATCCTGGCACCCACTTTCGATCTCTCTTCTCTTCTTCATATTCCTTATTCTGCTTCTTTTTTTCTTCTTCTGACTTTTTTTTTTTTTTTTTTTTTGGCTGGAGGCTCAGAGACACCGGTTTTAAAAAGCGCCACATGACCACCAACTGAACAAGTAAGCGGAAGAGCGGAAAAATGGCAAGTCTCGCGCGACTCTGAACCTCGGCCGGGAAAGCCCCAGCACGGCAGTGATGACAGATGGCAGTCGGCAGGCGCGTGTTTGTTTTTACAGGGCATGTCGTTTGTGTACAGGTACAGAATCACTGGCGGTGATATTTAGGTCGCCAGCCCGGCGAATGGTACTGTAAACTGAGTTCGCCCGACTCCAATTTTAGGGGCCATTGGCGAGTTGGCGAACGTTAAAGCTCAGCCCTGTGTTTTGGCAGTGAATTGTGGCGTATGACATGCCCGAACCACGACAGCTTCCTCTTCTTGACTGTTGCCAAGAGGGGTTCTTGGGGGCCTGCAAGTGATGTTATTTGGCTCCTCACAAGGTCGTTTGTCTTCCGGTCTTGCCAAGAGATCCCGAGCAAGCGCCTGAAGCATTTAGTTTCAAATGTCTGGATTCTCTTGGTGGTCTCTGCTGTCATGGTCCAGCTTTCGCAGCCATACAGCAGGATGGACAGCACCAGGGACTTGTACAGCTTCATCTTTGTAGGAAAGCTGATCTCCCTGCTCTTCCAGATCTTGTTTAGCTCAGATCAGTGCAACACACAAACTCAAATGAACTCAAATCAATTTCTTCTAAAAAGAAAAAGAATTGATTACCTCAGAACCGATGTGTTGGCCAGGTAACCTTGGAGTGCATGTGCCTGGCTCTTCATATCGTTTGCTTCATCAGATAAATCCTTGAGTCCACCTGCAACGAACACAAAAACATGGAAAGGATTACAAATCATAACAAAGGGTAATTTCTGTATCGAGGAAAAAGTAAATTAAACCATGACTAACTTACTCTTCAGTGACGGTGCAAGAGCTTTTGGCAGCTTGTTGTGCCTACCAGTGTCAATGTGTTTTGAGAACATAACCGGTGTCAGTCAAAATTCTTTTTCACAAAACAGACATGGTGACGTGAAGGAAAAAAAACCCTGCCAC
This sequence comes from Conus ventricosus, assembly GCA_018398815.1. Classification (NCBI taxonomy): domain Eukaryota; kingdom Metazoa; phylum Mollusca; class Gastropoda; order Neogastropoda; family Conidae; genus Conus; species Conus ventricosus. The sequence goes on along the minus strand of JAFLJL010007199.1, from coordinate 8,965 downwards.
ACTTACGTATGATGGTATATCAAAGTCAGTATGACATGACTTTCATGACATTACCATAAATACAAACAACTGTGTACACGTGGCAGAGTGAGAGAGAGAACATTAGGGGAGGATAAGCAATAATGTAGATAGTAGCTAACTCATGGTGGTAAGCCACCCAGAAATATGAGAGGGGTCTGGGGGGGGAAAAGGTGTACTATAACCATGCTTTATAGGCTCATGATGACTAATGACTCTCCAGACCACAAAATATAGCACAACTGGACTAGTCAACACTGGCCAAACTGATAACACTTGTGGAAGATGGGGGAGTAAAGAACACCGACATGATACAAAAACCAATCAAAGGGAATGCCTTGTGTAATAATAATAATAATAATGGGGATTTATATAGCGCCTTCCACGGCACAAGGCGCTTTACAAAGGCAAAAAAAATACAATTGCTAAATATAAAAAAAATGCATTGAAAAACGGCTCAGAAATGAAAACAAAGGCTCTCTCCCATTCTCTCCCACGCGCACACACACTCTCACGCACAAACACACAATACACAACAGCCGCAACAAACACAAACTACTAAGCGATCCACAAAAACAACAAGAGTCAATCAACTATCTGGTAATGACTGTCTTCTTAGTATTGTTTGAAAAGGTGGGTTTTCAGGGAGGTTTTAAATGAAGAAAAGGTTTGGAAATGTCTTTAAGTATAGGGGTTTATCCAGATTTGGGAGCTGGTATGGAAACTTTCCCAGCTGTTTCTGGGACTAAAACTGGGAAAGCGGAAGGTCCTGGTTCGGTGGGGAGCGGAGCGTTCGTGATGGGACATTGTATTTGAAAGTGGGAAAGAAGGCGGGGGCATCGCCAGTGAAAATTTGAAGCAGAAAAAACCATTTGATTTAATTTTTCTTCAAGGGGCCCCGTGCAATTTTTTCAAGGGGCGCAGGTTGGGCCCTAGGGGATTTCAAAGGAGACGGCTGCAGATTTCTGACAGTTGGGGGGGTGGATACAGTTAGGACAGCCAAGGGAAACACAGTTGCGTAACTACCTTGAAAGGAGTATGATGAAACAGGTTTTTGTGGGTCTTCAGTGAGTTTGGGTCAAAGCCTTGTTTTAAAAGGGACTACAGAGACCAATTATTTTTTTAAATTTTGGGTTTGTTTGGGATCGTAACCCCAAATTTCCCTTTTACATTCTTGATCATCAGACATGAGAATCGACACCGAAAGTTCGAAATTTCCCAAACCTGGAATTTGACAAGAACGAAACAACACAAAAAAATTTAAGTAGCGCCCCTTTTTTGTACGTACATCCTGTAAGCTGTAAAGGGCCCGAGTTGTGTTTGTCAGTGAAACATGATACGACCCTTCTGGTCAGATACCAAGACGTGCACTTTTGAAGGACCAGATATTTTTAAAAGCCATACCTTTTCGAACCTTACGCAAGGGGCCAGGGATCCGCCGACAGACTCGACCGTACTTCCCAGCAGGGGTTGTGAAATCTTTAAATTCAATTTCTTGGTAAGAAATGCAAAATTTTAAAATGTTGTGTAAAATTTTGTAGTTAGCAGTAAAGTGGTTAGTTACTCGTTTAGCGTTTAAGGCCGCGGATTTGTGCTTACTCTGATCAACTTTGTTGACCTCGTTGATTGGCAACTTCTTTCCCCCCGGTGGACTGTGTATAGTAGTAGAGTAGAAGCGGAAGGTGTTTATACAGAGGCCTGGGGCCTTTCTTTCCCCACCTTTTTGTTTAGTTTCTAAAATTTGGTTTTGTTGCTATGCGATATTGGTTTTTTATCAAACAAAAAAATTTTAGTGAATTTATGATCGAAATCAAAGATTTTTTAAAAGAGAGTAATTGTGCAAACTGATTTTATTGGGAATCTTTCCCAAAGATGTGTTATTTTTTTTTCCAAAAAACATTTTGTGGTTATTAGTTGAAGTTTTTTCAAGAAGTTTTCCCATCTGGTTCCTTTTAAAACACTTCATTTAAAAATTTGAAAAAAACCCTTTTATTTTCACCCACCAAATCTTTAAAATATTTGTGACTTCGATAACACCGGGAAAAGTCTTTTTTAAAATGAGGGTTTAAGACTTAGCCTTTTTTCAATTCATACTTTTGCTTGCCGTGTATTTTGTACCCTTTTTTGTACTTTCCAACTCCTTTGACCCCTTTTGGTGGGGGTTTTCCATGTATTTATATTTAGTGGGGGGTCGTCCGACTTTTAAAATTCAAAAATATATCTTTATTAAAGTATGTAAATTTTCTCTTTATTAGTCCTATTTTTTGGTTTTTTAATGTTTTTATTGAGTAACGAAAGAAATTTGGGGTCAAAAAATAACACCAAACTTTTTTTTCCCTCACCCTTTTTATTTCTTTCTTGCCCTTTTCCCCTTCAAATTTTATAAATTTTTGATTTGGTTTGTTTTTTCCCATATAAAACCACTTTTGGATAGTTAAATGTATTTCCTTTTCTTGACCATCTTGAAATTTGATATAACCCCTTTTTTTTTTTGTATTTGGTAAATTTATATTTTCGGTCAGAAAAAATTTTTTTCAATTCTGTGGACAGTTTTGGAAACTTTATGAATAATGAAAAGTAGGGTCCTAGATACTCCCTTTGAGGTATACCACTTAGTACTCGATCTTGTAAAATGGCGTATTATCCTTACTTTTTTGTTTGCGATGAAACGTGAAAAAACCCTTTTTTTTAAAATTTTTGGTGTCAATGGGGAAAAACTGCTCCGTTGGGCCCTGAAGGAATGCCTGTGCTGCGCAGGGTGGGGGAATGGCGCTCCCCCGGCAAAAATCCCGGCTGCAAACATCACCAACACCCGGGGTCCAAACTGTGTGCCTTGATGTTATGTGCGGGACACATACCACAGTATCGCCGGTACAGAAAAACATTCAAATAAAACAAGAAAAAGGCAGGTTTTTTTTTCCCAATAATTTGAAAAGAGAATATTAAATCATGAACCCAGAGCTTTGGACTGTGATTCGATACAATACTACTTTTCTGAAAAACGCTTGTAAAACTTTGCATCCAGTCAGTAGTCCCCGGTTATGCGGCCGACAGTCAGTTACCTGGTTTGGGGCCCTAACATAAATTAAAAATTTTGGTAAAAGTATAAAAGACCCTCCCCACTTCAATTTCTTTTTTCTTTCCTTTTTTTTTTTCCCCCAAAATTGCCCTTTTCAGTATACATTTCAATTTACTTTTTCGTATTTTTGCGTTTTATTTGGTCCGGAGGAGAAATAATTCATCTTGTTTAATACGGGAAAAAACGGGGGCGACTGGAAAGAGCACTAGTATAGACTGTGGGGAAGTTTTGAAGCTGTAAAAATAATCATTCAACCCAAAACTTTTTTAGGTGAAAAAGGTGGATGAAAAAACAGCTTATCACACTGAAAAAGGCAATTTTTTTGAAAAAACTGGAAAAAAAGCGAGAAACAGAAGAGGGGGATAATTTTTTTATTTTTAAATAAAATTTTTTCCAAAATCTTCATCCTTTTTCAGAAACATCCCAAAAAAAAAAAAAAAAAAAAAAAAAAAAAAAATTAAAAAAAAAAAAAAAAAAAAATAAAAAAAAAAAATTTAAAAAAAAAAAAAAAAAAAAAAAAAAAAAAAAAAAAAATAAAAACCAAAAAAAAAAAAAAAAAAAAAAAAAAAAAAAAAAAAAAAAAAAAAAAAAAAAAATTAGAAAAAATAAGAAAAAAAAAGGGGAAAAATTTTTTTTTAAAGGCCCCCAGGACACCCCCCCCCCCCCCCCCCCCCCCCCCCCCCCCCCCCCCCGGGGCCAAAAACCTGAAAATTTTAATGGGCAAAAAAAAAACAACCCCTTTGATGGTCCCGGGGAAACCCCCACCCTGACAAAAACCCTGAAGACTGCCCCCCCCCCCCCCCCCCCCCCCCCCCCTGTCCCTGGGGAAAGATGAAAAAAAGATCAGCTTGTGGGGGTGGCCCTTTGGAAATCGGTTTTCTAAATTAAAGAACTGCGGGGAGTGAACACTCTGGTGAAAGGGGATTTTTGGGGGGGGAAAAAATTTTGAAGCAAAGTAAAACGGCTTGGGGGTGGCGGGCAACAACACCTGCCTCCCACCCCAAGCCCTTCATCATTAATTGTTTCCTTATTTTCTGCGACAGGGACATGTGCCCCCATAAGTGCGAAAACATCTGAAGCAGCATACCGAAATGGTATTAAAAAATCGACGGGACTTTAAAAAAAACCCAAAAAAAACACAAGGGACCCTCCCCTTTTAATTGACACCAATTTTGAATTTTTGTGTCTTTCTTATAAGGGGGGGGTCTTACAAAAGAATTTTGAAGGGTAATTTGACATTTTACAGAAAAAGCTTAGATTATATATCTCAGGTAACGCCCTTTTAAAAGAAAAAAGTCTTTTTACTTTAAGGGGTCCGAAATTTTTACTTTTAAGGGTCCACTGTTGTATTTCCGCATACTTTTTGAAAATTTAAAATTTTTACAAGAAACCAAACATTTTCACAAGAAATGGCAAAAGAATCCGGGATCCAAAAAAGTTTTGGTTTTGGGGGAAAAAAAAAAAGAGTTTTTTTTAAAAAATTGGGTTAGTATTGGGTTCTATAGAAAAAATAATTAAATTTTCTAATGTTTACTAAAATACCCCCTTTGTCTTGGGGGGCTGCTACCCTCACAGCTATCGGGAACTGACTCATTTGTGGGGGTTCCCGGGAAAGGGCATTGGGGATGCGCCATCATGGCTGTCGGGAAAAACAGGGGTACCTTTTCCGATGCGACGGCAATATACCCGGGTATTGAAAAAAGAGTGACAATTTGCGCCTTTGAATTTAAACTTGAAAAACAGTGCTTTAAACCCCCTTTTTTTTTAGAGAAGATTGTGCCCCTTCTTTGTTTCTGGAGAGAGTTGGTTAAAATTTTTTTGTATTTTTGCATCACATGTTAAGTCATCTTTCATTGGGGGAAAAATTTTTTTAATATTTCATAGAGTCTGAGGAAATTTGAGAAACTGAAGTATTCCTTTCGGTACACATAGTTTGAACACCACAATTTCAATTTATCCTCAAACCATTCCTTTTACGATTTCCACATTAAGCCACAACCCAGGTTTCCTTTCACATTTCCAGGTCACACTTCTTGTTGTAAGGAGCGGTGCTGCTGAACGGCATCCTCTTGTTGGTTTTTTGGATGGATGACACTAGGGGGGGGAACGCTTTCTGGGGGTTTGTACAAGCCCCTCGTTCCTGTCGGCAGGCTGCATCTTTAACCACCGGGTCACTCGGCGCAAAGCCTGGACATAATCGTGGGGATGGAAGCTAAATTTGGTTGAGCTTTTTAGCAAAAGATGAACAAAATGCAGTAACTGTACATAGTTTTTTTTAATATTAAAACCAAAAAAAAATACCAAAATGGGTCTTGGAAAGGAAAAGATCCTTTAGGGGGTTACTTTTAGAAGGGCAACGCTGCTGAAGTAAGTCTTGATAGGGAGGGAGTTATAAAGGGGGTTTCCCTTTACTACTTTAAAGCGTCCATAAAAGAAATTCGTGTGCTTTTGCTCCGTTTTTCCCTTACTTTTTGGCTCCCCAAACCGGGATTAGGATTGGTTTGTTTCACAGTCTTTGCCCTTTACCAATAAAACATATGAAAATACAGTGGTACCCCCACCCCCTTAAAAACCTTAAAAAATCGCCCAGAATTAGATCAATAAGGGGGGGGTCTTGGGGGGGGGGTGGGGGGGTGGGGGATATTTTAATACTTTTTAAAAGGGAAACTATCAAGAAGTTCGTCTTTGAGGGGGGAGTCTTAAAGGGTTTAAAAGGGGGCCCAATAATTACAATTGTGTCTCTCATGTCAAATATGAAGAATGTACATTTACTTACCAAAAGTGCATACCCTTAAATCCGGACCACAAATCCTTTTTACTTTTGGAAGGCGAATTGTACGCAGTTGTCCCCTCCTTCCTTTGTGTGAGGCGGTTGCTGTTTTCATTGAAGTGAATGCGGGCCCGTATGCTTCTGTAAATGGTTTTTAAAAGGTATTTTTTGCTTAATATATTTTAAAAATATAAGGCAAAAAAAAAAAAAAAAAAGGGTTTTTTACTACCCTATGACACAAATTTTTTTTATGCTCACCCCTCTTTTTCTGCCCGGGGGGGAAAAAATAAAATTGAGAATATCAAAATGAAATCGCTGCAAGGGGGGGACAAGCCACCTAAACATGGCATCGATCGCCATATGACAGGGCCCTGTTTCCTAAAATATGACAATCAACAATTTAAAGAATCGCCTACTCGCTGATATTTCTTGGGGTTTATTCTCATATAGGAAAAAATTTTATTTCCTTGGGGGTGAATAGCGGAATTTTCAAGTGGGTTTGGGCCGACTTGGTGATTTTTAAAAAAAAAGAAAGGAAGACTTTACCAAAACAAACCTTTTTTTTTACCGGTAACCAAACCTTTTCTTTTTGGGAAAACTTGGGGGGGGGGGGGGGGGGGGGGGGGGGGGGGGGGGGGGGGAGCTAATTCTGTAACAATTAAAAAATTCTTTTACTTTTTTAAAATTTCCCTTTCTTTTTTTGTATATTGTGTCTTTTTAAAATGTTCCCTTGTTTTCTTTAGTAATACTGCTGACCCCCACTAGCTGTGTTCCCACCTTCCCCCTGCACCCCCCCCGTCCCCCCATATTTTCAGTGGTCTTGGCCCTTTGCCAGGTGTTTACAAAGCTGGGCGGGAGATCTGAGGGCCAACGAAATGTATGCAACCCGGGGGCCAAATTTCCCCCTTTAAAATTTACCGCAAAGGGGGGGTCCAGCACACGAAGACCCAAGATGGGCAAAACCACGTTGCCCCTTTCGTTTGAGATGCCAAAAAATTTAAAATGGTAATATAGGGTAATTTACCCGGGGACCATCCCCCTCAAAGGGGAACCAATCATTTCGGGCAAGTGGGTTTAGCACCGGGGGCCTAAAGGCAGCATTTGGGTCCCGGGACAGCGTGGGACATCTCGAGATGGGTATGTTGACTGGGGGACATCCATGTTGTACCGCCTTTGCTGCCCCAAAATAGAAAAGGAGATAGACTTAAACAAGTTTCTTCCCTTACTATTTTCAAATTTTTTTTGGGGAAATATTACGGTGTGTAGAAAGTAAAAAAAGTCCTTGTTGTTTCACTTTTTTCATCAGTGGGCTGAAGAAGTTTATTGATGCAGTAATTCCAGCTGCATGAAAAAAACGGAAAAAAAAAATTTTCTTTTTTTTGTCTTTTATGCTGCGAAAACTGGGAAAAAATGTTATCATTGCATTAAGAACCTTAAAAAGGGTCTTTTTTCTCCGACCTCCCAACCCCCCCAAGGGGGGGGGGGGGGCCCAAAGAGTAAAAAATTAAGCCGGAGCAGAAATGGTAATTTCTGAAGCTAAGATAATCGGCCGACATTACCTTTTTTTTTTTTAAACAAAACACGATGTGATGAAATTGTTCACACAATTTTTGTGAACTTTACTTTTCTTCAAAAACAAGCTTTTCTTTTAAGTGTCACAAGAAATCTCTACAAATTATGAAAATGTAGAATACACTGGAAACACACACAAATCCCTAAACCATCATGGCATGGCACACCAAGGCTTAATAGTGCGCCAGAAACAACCTAAAAAATTGGAAATGAAATGAGGCAGGGAACAGTAAACAATAAACGGTAAACAAGTGGGGTACGTTTGCTCCCATTTTATAAGGAAACCTAACACAAAGTAACTTTTATTCAAGACTGGCACAACCTTTTAAACTTGAATAAGGTCAGACAAATGCACATAGACGAACAATCTTATCTAATAGTGGGGGGAAAAAAACAAGCGCAGGCCAACAACTCAACTGACTTGATAGTAATGACTTGGCAAAGATTTGGACTTGAGGGGGGGGGGGGGGGGGGGGGGGGGGGGGGGGGGGGAGTTTGAAGATGGAGAAACTGGGAACATGAAATTAAGAAAATACATAACCTAAAAAATGTTCTCCCTGTTGCCGATTCTGTGCATGTGGGGGTGGCCATCAGCTCTGTGGGGATTGTGTCATTTTTTAAGTATCGCACCACCCCAGGAAAGAATTTGTCCCCCCCCCCTTCCTGACTTCCATCAGTCCCCAACACAAACGGTCCATTTTGCAGTCGAGATGCAGCAGCAGTTTAGGCTTCCATGAGAAGGGTCCTTACAATGTGTGTTGTCTTTGTTCGACCGCTCTTGAACTGTTTGGCGATCTCCGAATCTGAGAACGCTTCTGTAAAAAGCTGGGATGCATGGTCGGCTGCGCTAAGAGCGATGCTGTGCTCGACGAAAAATCGGCCACCAATGCTTCAGCCCCAATTACCCTTTTCCTAATTTCATCCTCTTTTGAGGTGTCTACAGTCTGAAAAAAGTGTTGATGCTGGAAGAATTCGGCACGTTAGAGGAATCGATGTGCTTGCGTGACTCAAGGTGACGCTTCACATCCACCATCCGCGACTGGAAATTGTGAAGTCCGACTCGCAAGTGGTACACCGTGCACAATTTACAACTTTAGCCGAAGGTCGTATGCAGGGGAACTTTTCCGAGTATTCTTTTCCGAACTTTTGACCAACTTTTTTCTTTTTCGGATCTTGTCCAAAACTTTCTACTCCACGTTTCGACATTTTCGTAGCTAAAACTTCAAAAAGACGCCAACTTCGCTGAATGGTAAAGATGGTGAAACGAACTGCGCATGACCGGAAACGCTTCTTGAAGATTACTGGTTATACGCACAGCGCCGTGCGTGTCTGTACATAAGCCGATTTTTTTCGTCCGTTTTTTTTTTTTTTTTGTTGAAAACTTTCAATGCGTAATTTTTTGGCTAAATGCGTAAGGGCGTAAGAATTATCACTTGGGCGTAATAAATTACGCGAAATGCGTAATGGTTGGCAGGTCTGTTATCTCGTTTATTTGCAAATTTTCAAATTTCTGAACTACAAATGAA
>JAFLJL010007198.1:0-11669 GCA_018398815.1 Conus ventricosus | reverse complement strand
ACCCCCAAAAACCCCTTTTTTTTTTCCCCCAAAAAAAATTTATGTTAATGTCGACAATCAATAATAACAACTGATTATACAAAATGCCTCGACAAATCAACAATACAAACTAAATGTAGCAAATGCCTCGACAAATCAACAATAACAACTAAATGTAACAAATGCCTCGACAAATCAACAATAACAACTGATTTATAGCAAATGCCTCAACAAATCAACAATACAAACTAAATGTAGCAAATACCTCGACAAATCAACAATAACAGCTATTAAACAATATGCAACTGTCACCGATCGCGGTAGTAAATCAGCCGTCCATGTGTTTTGGAGTAATGGTAGTTCAGAAATAGAGAGCGTGTGCCGTGTGCATATGTGTATATGTGTGTGTGCAGCGTGCGTGTGTAAATTTGGGTTTTGGTTAAGGTGGAAGGTTAGGCTAGGTAGGGGGCTGGGGAAATAAACATACAATATTCTTGAATTCCAATCTTCACTTGTTGAAGGGATGGAAGCGGGAGGTTGGTTTCGTTCCCGATTGTTAACCTTTTATTACTTTGGTTCTACACCAGAGAAGGCGGGGCAGACAATGGAATCTTTTTTTTAAGTTTGATGAGATGTAAAGTTTTGTTGTTGGGCAAGACAACAACCAGTACTTTGGTATGTCAGCTTGCAAATACATGCTTGGAAATGGGCTGGTCAGATTGTGAGTGAGTTCTGATTCGACCAGGGATCTTTGGGTGTTAACTTCTTTGATAGATATTTACTTTTGATGCGCCCCCCATTTTTAAGTGATGATAAAGAAGCAAGGTCCATCTGTTTTGGGTTTGGCTTCCAAGACTTTTTTGTTACCACATCAAAGAGAACGGTTTTTAACTGCTGTATATTTAGTCATGGTTGTGTCACTGTCTTGAATATGGGAGTTTACTTGTTGTACCCATGTTACTTGTAGTGAATGTATAGTTCGAAAGGTTGTACAGGTATGATGTCAAATCTTGCTAGGATTGTACAAAGATGTCTTTACAGATTGATTAAATTACCTTAATTTGTATTTCTTTAAAAGGTAAAGTATTAGAGGGATTGGATTGAACGTGTCAAATATTCAAAGCAAAGGAAAACAGTGGACTATTTTTTTGGGTGTTAAAACATAGAACAAGAATTCGGAGGCAAAATATTTGTAAGCGTTTCTACAATATGGGGAGATTCAAGTCAAACAGAGTATACTAACTGGACAGTTGCCAACTGCACTTAATTGCTAAAATCTAATGTTTTATTTTGCTGGATGAAGCTTGAATTTAAAGTACATTTTAGAGCTTTGATGAATAGAGAAAATTTATATTGATGATTTTCAACCCTGTCAAAAGTATATAACACGAGGGGACATGAAAGGCTTAACGGCCTTGTAATTGTTAGGGCCCAATTACTACTATACTATATACTACTATATCGGCTGTTGTGGTGTTGTAAGTCTGTGAGTTTTGTGGTAAATGTCGTGTGTTGCCGAGCAACACTAGCTGTGGTCGGGCTTTGTCAGCTCTGCGGGGGATACGTGCTTGCCAATCGCTGTTTTGTGTTGTGAGTAGAGTTTGCTTGATTCCGACAGGGGGAAGGTTTGGGGGTAGCTTACTTCGGTCCGGTTTGTCGGAGGGAGTACCCCTTTGTAGGCGGCGGCAGCGCGTTAGTTTTGGGTGACTTCAAGCTATTTAGTCCAGCCTCGTCGGGTTTGGGGCCTGGCTGTCCCGAGTCGGTGTCGTCTTTGTGGGCAGCCACTTTCAGCCATTGCAAATTTGTTTAACGTCTGTTTAAGGTTGTGATTGGAAAGGTCCATGGGGTAAATTCATCCATTTGTTTTATATGAGTAAAATTTGTGTTCATCATGTTTTTTAATTTTCCTTTAAAAAGGTTTTTTTTTAAAAACTTTTAAATTTTAAAAAAAGGGGGGAAGGGTTTTGATTTGGAAAAATTTTTTGGTTTTTCAATAATATTTAAAAGCAAAAACGGAATCGGCATTTTGGGAAAACAAATTTTTTTTTGGGAGGCCTTGTTTTAAAACAGTTGGGAACAAGAATTGGGGGGGAATTTTTATTTTGAAGGTTTTTTTAAATTCTAAAAGTTTTAATTCCCCGGGGGGAAATTAAACTTAACGGCCAATGTTAAATTTTCCCCCTAAAAATCAAATTTTTTATATTTGGCGGGTTGGGTTGTTTGTCAAGTTTTTGAGTTTGTTGTGGAAAAAAAAATTTTTTGTGTTTTCCCCGAAAGAAAACAACGGGGGCTGGTGGGTTTGGGGCCTTGTAAGCTTGGGGGGGAAAATTACCTCTTTTGACCAATGGGCTGTTTTGGTTGTTGGTAAGTTTGTTGTTCCAAGGGGGAAAGGGGTTTTGGTTGTTCCCCGGGCCCTTTGGTTTGGTCGGGGGGGTTTAACTTTTTGGGGGGGTTCGGCGGCCAACCCCCTTTTTTGTGTTTGAGGATTTTGCTTAACCCGAACCGGGGCCGGGGGTTGGGGGGAAGCCCTTGGCCTTTTGGGGAGTGGGTTTTCCCCTTTTTTGGCCCCAGCCCTTATTTTTATACTTCAACCCTAATCCCCTTTTTTTTTTCCCCTTCCTTCCATTTTTTTTACCATTAATTCAAAAACTTTTTTAACTCTTCCCGGGGAAAAAAATTTATTAAAAATTTTTTTCACATTTTTTTAAATTCATTTTACTTAAAATTTCTAAAATTTATTTTAAAATTTAAAAAACCCAAAATACCCCCCCCCCCCAAATACCCCCCCCTTTTTTAAACCCCAACCCTTCCCCCCCCCGCCCCCCCCCCCGGGGCCCCCCCCCCCCCCCCCCCCCCCCCCCCTTTCCCCCCCCCCCCCGTATAACACCCGGAGTTCGATTTTTCATGTGCAGTTTGGCTAGACTTCCCGGGTTCGATACAATAACCGTTGAGGGGAGGTGATGTAGATATTGGTTGTGATTTTTCATGTTAATTTAGGGGGGTCAGTAAAAAGGTTTTTCCCGGTTGCTTTTTGGGTTGAGGATCATAGATGAGTCGGGTTTGAGATGTGTTGCGGGGAATCGTTAAGGGATTGTGCTAAATTTTTCCGTTGTAAATAGTAGTAGTTCTTTTAAAATTGATTAACGATTTGGGAAAGGTTTGCCGCACAGCTTGGAAATGGTTTAAAACTGTGCATTTGGGCCCCCCCCCCAAGGGTTTTGTGGTCGAGTGGTTTTTACGGGAGTACCGGTCGTGATTTTTTAAATTATTTTGGTGTTTTTAAAACTTTGTTACGATTTCTTGGTTCTCGAGCGGGTTTGTCGTGGGGGTTTTCGGACGGGATCTGTGAGGGACGTTTTTGGTAAAAAGGAAAAATGAGTCCTTATGGTTAGGGTTTTTTTTTTTTTTAAGTAAGTGACAGTCGTCACACATGCGGGGAAATTGTACGTGTTTGTGCCCAGAATAGGGTTGGAGAAGGTATTTTTGGGTTGTGGGAGACAGCCCCCATTAAAATTTTTATTTGGCGGAAAAAAGAAGGGTGGGGTTTAAATTTTAAGGTTTGGGTAGCTCAGCGGTTGATAGGATAAAAACGGAGGATGTGCAGATTTTAAATTGTATGAAAGTATGGTTGTGTTGGCATAACAAGGTTTAACCACGGGGTTTATCTGACAAGAGAGGGAATGATTTGTGGGGGGGCTGGAGGGAAAATTTTTGGGCGAACAAATCTGTTGTGTTGATTTTGTTAAAATTTGACGTGCAAAAGAGGGGTAAGAAGGTAAAAGGAAATTGGGGCCCTGCGAGCCGATTCTTTTGTAGGGAAATATGTTAAGAACTGTGAACCTTTTTAAAAAATTGGGATGTTTTTTTTCTTTTTTTGTTTTTGGGTTTTTTTTTTTTTTTTGAGAAAATTGTTTTAAATTACGATTACTATTTTGGAAAAATTTCCTTGTGAGATTTCCCATTTCCTAGTTTATTTATTTTTTCCCAAAGGGGGGCCCAGGGAAAGTCCGTTTTGGGCGTGCTTAGTTTGGTTTTTTTTTCTCCAAAAAAATTTGGGGTGTGACATAATTCTTGTAATAGCGTAAAATTGGCTCTAGGGGAAATTATTGTTTTAGGTTTTTGGAATGGTTGGCGGGGGATGGATTGTAACCCCAAGAAAGGGGGTTGGGGGGGGGGGGGGTTGTACTCAAAATTTCAAAGGGGTCCCTTCATGCCCGGGGGGAGTAGGCAAGGGAAAAGGGGGAGGTTTTTAAAACCCTTTTCCATTTTAGCCTATGACCCTTTGGATGACCCGGGGTTTAGTAGCAAAATTACATTTGGGGCCTACAGTTGTTTAAAGCAGGACCCTGTTCCGTCCTGGGACTGGGGTCAGACCCTGCGTCTACCCCCGCGTGCCGGGGGTAAAACGGCGGCTTTCTTTTCCCCGCTGTTTTCCCGGGGGGAGGGAGACTCCCCAGGCCTTTCTCCCTTTTGGGTGGGGGCCCGGGGCTCTCTTGTTTCCCGGGGCTCTCTGGGGGGGGTTCCCCGGCCCCCGGTTATTTTTTCCCTGGTCAGGCGCCCTGTGAGGAGGGCGCCCCCTGCCCCAGACCTTCCCCCCCTCGTGTCCGGCGGGGTTTCAGAGGAGGAGGGGTCGACCCCCGGACCCCTTTTCAAGGGGGGGTTTTGGGTGTGTGTGGTGTGCTTTGGGTTTGTCGCGCTCTTGCAGGGAGGAGTCAGTCTGGTTAGGACCCACGGTCGCCCCGGGGGTTTGCGAATTTTTCCGGGGGAGGTGTCAGCCTGCGAGGGGGCCACTTTTACAGCCCGAGGACTGGGTTTTTTTTTTCCGGGCCGGGAGGGGTTTTTGTCCCAGGGTTTGGGGGTTAAAAGGGGTTTTGTAGCGTTTAGGCTTTTGGGTTGGGGGTTTTAAAGCTACGGGCCTTTTTAGGACGTAGTGGCCAGGCAGTGTAGGGTATTTGGGTTTGCCCCCTTTTTAGGGTAATACTCAGCGACCAGTTGGGTAGGGGACCCCCGGGCCCGAAGAGAAAGGGGGAGTCCGGGGGAAAAAGGGTGGGGGGTATTTGTTTTTAGAGGAGGCCCCTTGGGTTAGTCCTTGCCCCTTTGGATTTACCCAAACCATTTTGGGGGCTATCTCTGCGCCCCTTAGGTCGCAGAGATATCCGCCATGGTTTTTTACCCTTGGGGGTTTTGGGGGTTTTCCCTCAGGGTTTTGCAGGGTAGTGTGGGTCAGTGAAAAAGGGGGGGTTTTAGGGGTGTGTGGTTTTTGGGGGTTTGTGAGTGGTGGGGCCATATTTGTGTGTGTGTGTGGGGTAAATTTAAAAGAATGTGCGCATGATTGCAAAGCTGTTTTTGTGTGTTGTGTTGGTTCCCTCTAGTGTGAAAATGGTGGGGGTTGGGGTGGTGGGGCCCCTTTCCGGTTTAGGGGAACCTGAAACGGGGGTTTGGGAGATGCGGGGACTTAGGGGGTTTTGGGGTAGGTGATTGGTAGCTAGAAGGGGGTAGGTGGGGGTGTTTGGTCCGGTGTGTTGTTGTTTTGGAAATTGTAAGTGGGGGGTTTTGGGGGGGACCCGTACCAGTACCCTGGGAGGTGGTACTTAGGGGTCCCTGTTCACTTCAGGCATTTTTCCCCATTGGCGTTGGGCGGGGGCACTTGTGTTGGTGGAATTTGGGGTTTGGGGGCTTCCCCGGGGTGGGTTTAAGTATGAGTTTATTAATAAACGTTGGGGGGTTGTTGGGGAAATGTGAGTGGTTATTCTGTAATGTGTGGTGAGGTGCCGGGGGGGGAAAGGGGACCAGGGGGTTGTTTTGGGCCCTTATAATTTTGTGGTATACCCCCGTGGTAGTGGTACCCCGCCCGTGAATGTGCACCCCCCCTTTTTCCCCTTGCCCCCGGATAAACCTGGGGGGGGTTTAAAAAGCAGTGTTAAACCCAGGTGACTGGGGGGTGGGAACTCGAGGGGTGCGCAGTTGGTTTTTTGGGGGATAGGGTATGCTGGTTTAGTGAAACCCGGACTTGGGGGGGGGGCCCAAAAATTTTATGTGGGTTGGGGGGGGGTGCGGCCTATCAGAGCAGTTTAGGCCTGTGAATGGTATTTCCCGTTTAACTGGGGGCATTTCACGTGGGGCGGTTGGGAATTTCGGTTTTTTTACGTGATTGGGTCTGTGCCCCGCAGTGTTTGGGAATATTGATGGGGGTTTAAGTCCAATGGGGTATATGTATGAGGTAACAAATGTGGGTGGAAATTATGGGTGGTTTTCGTGGGCTCATTGAGGTATTGTGTACTTTGCTGGGGTTTTCTTCAGGGGCGTGGGGTAGTCAGAAACCTCCAGGGTTTGGGTCAGAATTTTGCATACTGTTTTTTTGCTAGCTCTGGGGGGTGGTTTGCCCGGGACCCTATGTCTAAAAAAACACCGAGCCCCTCCGCAAAACGCCCCCGATAGTGGCATGGAAACCCCAGGCCCCCGGCAGTACCCAAAACCTTTTGGTTTTGTGACCAGGATGGCCCGGGGGGGGATCAAGAAAAAGGGGCGGGGGGGTTTTGCGAAGGTTTTCCAAGTTGGGAGGGGGCGAAAGGGTTTAGATGGGGGGGGGATCTTGCCAAGTTCGTCACCGACTCGGTGCCCCTAATTTAGGGTGAGAAGATAGCGAGGGGAAGCAAAAAGTTTTAAGCTTTCCCTTTGGGGGGAGAAAAATGGGCAGAAGATGAAGGCTGAGGGGATTTGAGTAAAAACAGAGGAAGATTGAAGAGGAGGGAAAAATGATAGGCAGAGGGAGGGTTTGAGATGCAGCAGAGGAAGATAGGAGGGGGGGAGGGGGAAACTGATGCAGAGGGAGCTAGAGGTTTAAACAGAAGAAAAATCGAAGACGAGGAAAGCGCCCCGGGGCCCCCCGGAAAAAAGGAACGCAGAGGAAGGAAAATTTGGGGGAAGAAAAGGGGAGGAGGTTTAAAAGGGGAAATAGAACTTTAAGCACGGGGAAGCTGAGGTTTGGGTCTCAAGAGCAAAAGGGTGAAGGGCCCAGTTTGCGGCAAGAGAGGAGGGGTAATTTACAAAAAGGAGAAGGCCTTGTTTAAGCAGCGGGTAGGAAAAAACTTGATCGAGGTTTTAAGGGAAAAAAAAACGTGTCCACTTGAAGCCCTTAGGGGTGAGAACGACGACGTGGACGCTTTCAAAACCCCCCAAATTTTAGCATGTAGCCCAGATGTTTCAAGTGGAGGGGAGACCTATTTGGCCCACACGTCTGATGTCTTGTGAGAGGAAGGGCTTTGGAGAAGCAGTGATGCGGTTAAATGTGGATGAGTTTGGGGGGCTATTTTTCAGAATTTAAAAAAACGCCATGTTAAACCACTTTTAGGCTAGATGGTGAGGCCTACCGGGGGAAAAAATTTTGGGCATAAGAAGGACGTGCTGAGGGCTTTGCCCGATGCTGGGGGGGGATGAAACGGTGGTTTTTTTCCCCTGGTGTCGGCGCAGACCCAAAGGGTGAGAGTGTGGCAGGGACGTTAAAGAAACTGCTTTTTCCAAAAAACAGTTTTTTCGCTTTTGTCACAGAGTTCCCCGTTTTGGGGGCGGGGAAAAATGGCCGGGAAAAATGTGGAAAAAACTGCAATGAAGTACTGTTTTGGCAAAAGCACCCAAAAAGGTTTTGGGGAAAGGGAAGGGGAGGCAAAAAACCGAACAGTTAACCCCGCCCCAAAACCGGGGGTTTAAAAGGGGATTTTAAACGGGGCAAAGGGGCCCGCCCACGGGGAAGGGGCCCCAAAAAAGTTTAGGGGGCCAAAAACAGCAGTGAAAAAGGAGATCAGAAGGGCCCAGATCGACCAAAGGTTTGTTTCAACCCGCAAGAAGCAAGGCCACGTCGCCAGGGGAAAAGCCCTGTGCCCCCTTCCGTTGGAAAAGGGTTTTTTGTTTTTGCAAAAACCCCAAAAACTCGAAATAAATCCCCCCGTTTTTGTCGGCCCCAAAAGTGCTGAAGCAGCAGTACGATCCCGGGGTGCATTGGGAGAAAGGGCAAGGGGGGGGCTCCCCGGGCCCGGGAATTTTCGGGACATGGTGCCGGAACCCCTGTAGGGGCCAAATGGGTTTGGGACCCGGGAGATGCATACACAAAGGGGGGAGACGGTTTCCCGTTGTGTTGGCTGAAAACCAGATTTTAGGTCCCGTGTTTTCCTGTGGCGGTAATAGAGTTTAAGTCACCATTCATCGCAGGATAGGTTGGAGGTGTTGGTCATGAAAAAGGCCCTTTGGGGGGATGTCATGTGAGTAGCCTCACATCAAGGCATGGACGCTTTATCACATGTAGTTAGTGATATGAATCATTTCCCCATGCACAACTAAAAAGGAAGAATATTTTGTGGCTTGATAGTGTAGCGGGCGTCCCCAAAAAATTTGTGAGTATACTCATAAAGAGAGAAGGGTGGTCATTGGGTGAAAGTGACCAGGGTTTGATATTTTAACAAAGGGTGGTAAGGTGATGGTCAGGGTGTTTTGAACACTGAGTATGCATCACAAAGGGGGAGGGGGGAAAGATCAGTTTTACCCCAGCAGATGGCCTAGAGACTCGAACCTGTCAGGACGCTGGTCCTCACTGCTGACCAGTCATTACCAGGTGAGCCATGGATAGTTGGGGAAAGCTACAGGGGAAAACCTAAAGAAAGAGAAAGAAAGAATTCATAATTAAATTGGGAAGCAGGTTACTTACACAAACCCTTATTCGTGTTTCAGCCTTCGCCCTTCCCCCTTCACCTTTCACCCGTGAGGTGGTTTAAAGGTGGCCAGGGTGTAGGGAACCAACGGTATTTTCAGCCCCAGCAAATCAGGACTCCAGGAGAGGAGTCGGAATCGTATCTCCAGTGACAAGAGAAGTCGAGGGAGAGGAGTTGGAACTCATCATCTCTCCAGGGACAGGAGAAGTCGAGGGAGGGGGAGTGGGAACTCATATCTCAGTGACGGGGGGAAATAAAAGGGGGCGTTACGCTGTCTGAGAGAGAAGGGGAAAATCATGACGTATGAAACGAGTCTTAATTCTGATGCAGGCATAGCATCAAGGAGTGAAAGAAGTATTTATTCCCCTGGTCTGGATCTTGAGCCAGTGTTATATGAAGGCCATGACTTTACAGAAACGTGTATTGATGTAACGGGGGAAAATTGGTTACAAGGATGCATGTATAAAATCTGTTTTAAATTGTTTGATGTGATTAGTAAAGTGTTTTTCCTGAAGGGTGAGGGGGAAAAGGAAAACATTCGGTAGTGCGCTTTTGGTTGATTGGAAAGATTGCGTGTGCGTATGGAGTAAATGCGTCATGAATGCATGTGTGCAAAAGTGACAGTGTGACAGTGGTGACCCGACGTAGCTGCCGTTTTGTTTCCCCTGGGAAAAAAAAAAGAGAAAGATTCTTTTTGTGCCCTCGGGGCCTGGACAAAAAAAAAAATCTTCATTAGAAGAAAAAGATTTGATTTGTACCCTCAAGGGTTCGAGGGAAGGAGAGGAAAAAAGAAAGATTAATTTTTTTATTGTGTATTTGCTTTTGTTTTTTTTTTCTGTTTATGTGTGTGAGTGAGTTTATTTTCAGTGTGAGTGAGGACTTCTCTTTATTTCTGACTCTGAGTTTTGCTAGTGGTTTTGTTTGTTTGTAAGTTCCTAATTTTTTTTCCCCGATCGGTGAGCCCCACGCTTTTCGCTACCTTGAGCGACTAGTTCAAGAGTGGGAGCAGCCGTGATTCCCTATTTTGTCCGTTTCCCGTTTCGGTGACCCCCACCGCTTCTCGCTACATTGAGTGATTAGTTCAAGAGTGGGAGCAGCGTGATTGCCTTATTGGGTTTTTATTTTGTTATTTTTTCTTTCTCTGTCCTATGTTTCATTTCAATAGTCCCTTTTCCCAGAGTTTGAACCGACCTTGTCTCCTTCAACAGGACAGAGGTTGACAAGTGCGGGGAAGATCCTCCTAATAAATTCTTCTATTGTTATTTTTTGGTGTTGTGATTTTTTCTTTGCGTTTGGGTGAATGTGTATTTATTGATTGATTGTTTATCATTTTGTATTATTACTGTAGTATTGTGTAGATGTGCATGATTTGTTTTCCCGTCTCCAGTTTCACGGGAGACAGTGACCATAGGGTGCTGTTGAGGGTTCTTTTGCTTTTTTTTGATTTCTTCTTACTATTCCGATCCTGTGTATCCTTACATTTCCTTTTCACCCCCCTTTTTTAAAACCTCTTAAACCTTCTCCTCAATAAGCTCCTATCTAGTTTTTTTTCTACATTTTCATCTTTTAGGTAGGATTTCCCCTAGTTTTTGTTTCTTCCCTCTTTTTAATTGTTTGTGCTTCATTTGTTTTGTAAATTTATATTCATTATGTATAAGGCGATACATCTGTTTTGTAATTCATTTGAAATTAAGTAAGAAAGACTGACAACAAGAACATTTAAGAACTAAAACTTTATAAAGAATTTAGTTTCAGAAAATTTATTGTGTTTTTTTTCCTTTCTTAGGAAAAAAAACAGATTAGCATTGAACGTCATATTTTTTTTTTTTAAATTACAAATTGTGCCTGTTTTCGAGAACAAAATACTCTGGAAAAATACATTCCTCTGTGTTTCATATCTACCTTGTTTTAGTAAGCTGTTTTCTGTTTACACCGGAAATTGAAATTTTTTATTTGTATATTACTATAATTACATTTTTTGTGAAACTACAACATCTCATATATCGCCTTATTTTTATTCATACTTAGAAATTGTTTTGTTTTATATCTGTTGACGGTTCATTATGGATGATTTTGATAAATATGTTCAACAAGCGGAACGCTTGGGTTTTTATGGAGAAAAACTTACTAACTATGTGCAACAATGCATAGATAGGGCAGACAGGCTAAGAGAGAGGAAGAAAATCAAAGGAACTAGAGAGAGAAGAAAATCAAGGAAACTAGAAAGTGAAGAAAGGAAAACTAGAGTTTGAAGAAAGAAGATACAGAGGGAAGTTGAAAACAAAGACTACAGAGGGAAGTTGAAGAACAAAGATTTTCAGAGGGAAGTGAAGTTGAAGAAAAAAGATTACAGAGGGAAAACTGAAGTTGAAAAAAAGACTACAGAGGGAAGTGAAGTTGAAGAAAAAAGACTACAGAGGGAAGCGTATTACAGGAAAGGAAATGTGGGTTATTTCTGGGTCCTCAAGGATATACCTATCCCAGGAACGGACAGGGTTCTTTCGCGGTTCGAGTGACTTTCGTCAATTTCCCAGTACTCACCGCCGGAAAACCCGTTGCTCCTCAGCAAACGTTCCGAGGTCGTGGACTACGACCACGCGTAGACCTTTTGGGCCAGTTCGTGGACAGAACCGAAGTTCACAAAATCAGTCAGCTGCGATCAGACAATGCGATGTTTTTTTGTGATTGCAAGTTCCATTTGAAAAAAAAATTGCCCTTTTTAAACCAAATGATTCAAAATCCCCATTAGTCTCCATGATTGTGAAGAGGCCTTGTTTTGGCAAACCCATTTAATCTGTTGATGGATGGTGTTGGAAACGGAGCCATCAACGGATTGCAGGCTTTGGTTTTGCGAGGGCACTGGGGGCACCACCGTGGTGTAAGAAAAAACTTTCGTGCTTCAAAACCAGTATCTTGACATGTCCAAAAGTGTAGGTCGTTTGGAGGCAAAAAGGGGATTTTGAACCAACCCCTTTCCGCCCGGCGAAA
>JAFLJL010007197.1:0-11164 GCA_018398815.1 Conus ventricosus | reverse complement strand
TTCATATATGCTTTTTTCAATGTGGAGAAATCACATTGATCAAAATTATAACGATAACTGTTTGTACAGGTCAAGGATAAATATTGTTTTTCCACAACAGTTTGTCCACAAATTAATGAACAATGAGGGTTTTTGTTATAAAGTTTAACTGCTCCATAGTTTTATAACAGAACTTAATCTAATCCAGTTATTGTTTTTATCATGCTCTCTGTTAAAACTTGTTCAGTATAATAAAATCCTATAAGGTCTAATGTGTAAGATTAATCCAATTTAGTTCTGTAAGATTATTTCTATTTAGACTAATATTGATTTTGTTGCTTGTTGTTATGACCTTAATATCCTCACCGTTGTAAAGAATGACGACGGTAACTTTTAAGTTTTTCAACGTCTAAGTTTTGCCAGCTAATTAGAATTCCTTTTAGAAGGACGTCACTAACGCCCACAACCCATTCCCATCCCTCTTTACATCTTTTAAGACAGAAATTTCAAATATCATTGTGAACGTGTCTCCTAATTTCATTTGCGGAATGAAACTGTAATTTTGTAGAAGCATCCTTTAAAACTGTTTCTCTTCTGTGGAGGATGTACTGTTTATTCCCATACGGCTTTATTTCAATCTCTTTCCGACTATTGTTATCTGGCATAAGACTTACATGCAAAGGGCCAGAGTTGAATGCTTTTCTGAAACTTTTTTGGGCGGCCAAAAATGTAAATGGGCTTATGAATTCAAATTTATTTCCCATTCTAAATATGGTTCTAAATGCCATTTGAGGTCAGGTTTTCGAACTATTTTATATTCATACTGGCCAACATTATTTGCTTCTAGATTGCGCAGTTGTTCTAGTTTAGGAAACTTTTTGTTGTCGCCAACCTCTTTGCGTTTATAATCACCATCTTTAGTGTACTCAAACCCATACAAAGTGCCTATCTCACCATTCTGTTCAAAGTCTGCAACGTCTGCAAGGTCTTTTAATTCTAAAGTTATACACCTCAAAGGCGCTAATGTAACTCCGGATTCATCTGGCCCGCGCGACATTTTTAGTACAACTTATTATTTTATTTCCAAAACAATGTGTAGGTTATCACATTTTACGTCTTTCCCCGTTTTGTCTGTGATTTTTATATTAAATGATCTGACCCTCCACAAACTAATCTTTTAAAAATGTAAATTAGGGAATTGTATAATTTCATAATCGCAATATGCAGCTTTCCTGATGGAAGAGCCCTTAAACATTTGAGGGCCTTCCATCATATAAGTTTTCATCAGTGCTCAGCTCATCCAAATGAACATAGAGTAATGAATGTACTGTAAGATCGAGCGGATTTTCTCCCTCATAAGTAGTTTTGTTTGATGTAACAATAAATTTTGAGCGTCCTGACTGTCAGTTGCAAAGCCTAACATTTTAGCTAGCTCGTTATCAAAATAGTAACCTACTGCTTCTTTTTCAGGTTTGAATGATAACATTATTTTTAGATTCGCATTGTTAAGTTTGAGAGTAATATTGAAGTTACTCATTGCTTCTTTTATGAGCAAAACCCGTAATAACCATCAGGTATGATTAACTGGTCAACTAAGTTTCCTCTATATCAATTTTTGAATCTTATTATTCTTCTTGGCTTCAGTTATATTAAACCATTTGACTTTGTAGAATATTTCATGGAGTGCGACCATTTTGGTTCCGCAATCGTTCTCAACAGCAGGTTTTAAATCTGTAGGACTGTCTTGGGTTGTTATTGTTACAAACTTTTTTAAACGAAATAAAAATGAGTGCGTTCAAATATACTAAAGATGCAAAATATTCTGTTGGGCCGCACTACAATCTTAAAAATATAGCAACTGATATCTTGACATTTCTGTGACCCAGACTGTCACTTTTCATTAAAAGGTGAGTACTACATTAGCCAATATCTTAACCTCCTATTTATACAAAAGGACTACATCGCAAAAGTGTGGTTTAGTCAATCCGATGACAGTTTTATCAGAACCATTTTAACTTTGCTGTCGTCTTTGTGCATCCAACTGGTGTGGACGTGTGTATGCTAATACATTTAAATCATCCTGATCCTTTTGGTGACGGTCAGTGTAACAGATTTCATTTTTTATTACACCTTCAGACGTATTTTGACTGAACTGCAAGCCGGCCCATTACCGAATGGGACAAAACGTATAATCATTCAGCACAGAATATACATGAAGGCTTTTGTAAAGGAATTTGTAAACGAATTTTCAATATTAAAGTTAAGACAGGACTTTAGACACAAAGCCGGATCTTAATCATGGCCTTAGGCACTCCTTATTGTGGGGCGTGAACAGAAGTATAACCTATGACTGGAATCCTCCTTACACATCTTTTGCTTTTCAAGGCACAGGGCGGTTACCTAGGCGTCCATAGAGCAGAGCCATAAAACAGCATGGACAACATTTATCTTAGACCTTTAAGGCCTAACTACTTAAAGCAGGATAGAACGAAATAAACGGAAACTCTATTCGTACTTAAGTTTGTGTTTGCTAGGTCGCAAGCACAAGCCGAGATCGAGCATTACCGTGATTATTCTATGGTTTGGACGCACAAAAAACAAGTACTTGGGCAAATTTTAGAGGACGCCATTTAATTCTACAGTTGATTACCTTCAAAGTATATAAAACAGGTACCAAAAGGTTTTACAATACGCAAGATCGAAAGTAGACTGGCTGTTGGCACTGGCTTATACATGCTGCCTTCTGACCTTAGACCTCCAGGTAGAACAATAATATAAACTACAACAATGAAAAAACCTTTTGTAGCAGGTAATTGAACAGACTGTGGGGAAAAAAAAAACGCAAAAATTCTGGGCCCGTAATATTACAAACAATAAAAAAACACCCAAGATTAAGTCATCCAATCCCCGAGGTTCAAAAACCCAATGGACTGTTGAAGACGTTAGACTTTGTTCGCGATTGGACCATGAATATGAAAAGACAGCGGTTGTTGTTGGATTAACTGCTTTAGGATTACTTGGTCTTTATCTTACTTATAGTAACCCAACTATTAATACAACTTATGCCCATAAAGTTCTCGGCCATTTAAAGACAAGCTATTTTGCTTGCAGCTAGACAAAAGACAGCTAAGAACACTCCTAATATCCTGGTAAAGAGTCTATAGCTTTACAGCTAAATTTTTTTAATAAACTCGCAAGATATCAAGTTGTTTTTTTTACCCCATGATTATCAGGTGGAGGCGATGGCGATGGAGGCACCAGCCCGCATCACCACCACCACCTGTAATAAGACATCACCACGTACTTATTGCAATTCCCTAAGGGCCGTAATAACGCTTGCTAATTTGACACCTTGCTCTCTAAACAGTGGTTTTATTCTCTTCTTCTAGCGTTGTGTCTTCCATATAAAATTCTTTGGGATAGTTTCTCTTATTCTAATCACGTGAGTTTGTTAATTGGTTCGGTTTTAGTAGACACGCTTTTAGTCTTGCTGCTCTTTCTTTTTCAAGATCTTTTGTTCTTTGTTCTATTTCTTTCTTTAACCCCCAATGCCATAAGTTGGCGTCCATCAGCCTCACGAGTTTTTCTTTTTCTTTTTTTATATTGCTCATCTATTCAACTTTTGTTTTGCTAAATTGTTGTTAATTCACCTCTAATTTTTTCTTACAGCATGATTACTAGCCTCTAATTTTTGAGGGGGTATGGGGGATCATTAATTGTTGTTAAGCCTGTTTCTTTGAAAAAACTGGTTTCTGCTTTTCTACTACATGTATTACTTTGTCTGCTGTGGAATTAAATTTTGAAGTCTCTATGTTTTTGGGGGAACCTGTTGGAGTTCTTGTTGCATGTTTTGAAGGGTAGCAATGCTTTCCTCTTTAATTTTGGTTTTGGTTCAGTAAAGCCAAGGCGGGATTCCACTCGCTTGCACTGAGCCTTTGATTAATTGTACTTATTTTTACAAACTTTGATGGGGTTTTGTTTAAACGTAAGCGGAACACGTTCTCCTTTGTCGTTTCTAATATACAAATGGTTATCTTTTTAGTTCAAAATCATCAGGGGTATCATAGTTGCGGGAGGTTCTAGTTCTAAACTTTGGTATAATGATCTGACCTAATCTTCTCGTTAATTCACGGCCTTTGCTGCCCTTCTACTAATGCATCCCGAAATGAGTGCGCTGTGCGATGCTGTGGTAAAGGAAAGTCCTTTCATCCATGTCGTCTGCCGGATCTATATCATAATCATCCAAAGTCAATTCCCGCCATGTTTTTATAATAATTAACTTTTTATTTTGTTTTATAAAATGTCACAAGTATATGGCTCGATTCTTGACCCGCATAGAAAGCTGAAAGAACCAAGGGCGTGAAGGGAAATAAACGGACTATTACTGTTCAAATAATCGATTACTATTGATGCGGAATCAAAATCTTACTGTTAGATTTCCAGACACCTAGGAGCGGATGATTTGATTGTGCCAGGCTCGCACGGCCTCTTACTTTCACAAATGTAACTCGCTTCACAACTGTCCCAGAAAGAAACAGTTGTCCATGAATCTGGGACGGGCAATCGTTAAGAAAATTTCTATAACAAACTTGGACGGGAGGAAAAGAAGTATTTTCTTTAAACAATGCAGACATATTTTTAAACTATTTGATCTAATGGCTACCGCGATGAAAGGAAAGATCTTTGCGTTTCAAGGAATAGGGCAATGAGGAAGCACTAAAACTTAGAAATAGGCACCGAACTCGCTCAGGTGCTAAAAGCAGCAAAAAGTTCTTTAGTGTAAGTTATTGGCGTTTGGAAATCGCCTTTTTCCATTCCTTTAGATTTTGAGTTGTTAAAAGCGCATGCCCCATACCTTCAAGAGGGCATAAAAGACAGATTGTTCATACGAACTAACTTTTAATGACACTAACGTTCGTTATCAGATCAACAGACACGAAGCAATGCTACAGCATTTCTGAAACATCGCGTTAGAGTTTGATGTTGTTAGCAACTCTAAAGTTTAGGGCAAGGATGGTTGGCCAACATATGAGTCACAATTAGTAAAATATATTACGAAACGTGCGTCATGCATTCAAACATACCTAAAAGCAGGGACAGACGCTATATGGAATATTAATCGTAGTCGTCGCCAGTAAAATCGCCTTAAAGGTTATTTTATTGCTCGTGCGAAGATTGGAAGAAACCATTCGCAAGAGCAAGAAGCTGAAAATGTTTTTTAGATCCAAAATAACGACAAGTACAATGGTTCGATTGATGGTAGTCCTAACCAAATCTATGCTAGCGGACTTAGGCTTATCATCATTTTGACGAATAAGAAAAATTGTTGGGGGGCGGGACCGGGGTAGAAGTCTAACAGCTAAACCTCCTGCGTCTAAAGATCTTACACCTTCATAGTGTTAGCTTGTGGTTACTTAAACATCAAATACGGTGGATGGATTGACCTAAGGTTCAACAGAGGACTACTCAGTTGCATGGCAGTGCGTGAGAGATGGAGAGATGTTGAGACATAATAAACATTCAAATTGATAAAGAAAAACGAGAGGCTGTTCTGTTAAAGTTAAATGTACAGTTGTTTTATTATATGATGCCACAGTGCTAATATTGAAGCTATCAGATTTAAGATGTAGTATACTAAATTTATTTTTTATTTTAAAAAAGATGCCCACTCAAATTTTTCCAAATGTGCCTACAGAACCGGAGTCGCACCAAGAGCAGAGATCAGGAGAAAACCCACGGCTATAAAAACTTCAGATAACAAACATTACACAAAAAGCAACATAAAATAGAGCAGGACCTTGCAATACTACAGCCAATAGCCCAAACGAAATATTCTGCTGCCTTTAATGGTGTTACTTATGTTAATACTGGAGGCATCGACTATAAGCGCCGCATCAGCAGGAACGAGTGTGGGCCTCTTGCCATCGGGCATAGGCCGCAACCGGCAGCAGCTTTTGCCTCTAGGTCGTTTGTCTTTAGCTCTTGCTTGGCCTATGTTCATGTAGCCGTAGGTGTGCTAGCAAAAAACTCAAAACTAAACTGCCAAAAGCACACAGCGTTGGTTCAACTAATAACAGTAATATTAGTTCCCTTCAAAGCTGATTATATATACATAAAGCACTGCTGATCTCAAAACATCACGGATGAAGAATTTTTAATCGTTTACAGGGCCGATTTTGATGACTAACAAAAGACAAAAGTTTGAACTTCAGAAAAAGGCGGAGGACAAGATTTTCTCAACAGCCAGGACCCCGAGCAGTATAAAAAAGGAATGCTTAAAAAAAAGTAAACGAAACATTTTAAACTCAGTTCTAACAGCTTCACATTAACAAACGCCAAAGGGTGGTTACCTTTAGTTTATGAGTCTAAACACAAAAAGACCATCGATATTGTTAATTATTTTTTGTGATTTAAAATAAATATTTTGATGTTGGAAAAGAAAAATCACAGCATGGATAAAATATTGAAATGGACACCCGGACGAATTGTTTGAAGCAAATGCAAGAAGATTTATCAAAGTGCATGATTGATATGATATTGATTTAGAAGTCATTGATCCAAACAAACGTACAGGCACGTGTGGTCATGCTATTTCTCAGTTCAGGTAACACTAACAATAGGCCCGCCAGTTAAAGTAATGTTATGCTGTTTTAATCGATATGTCAAACATAAATGAAGAAAAATCTAGAAAGAAGTCTGGGTCTCGACTTAAACAAACAGACTATTCTTCCTCTAATGACTTAACACCGGGTCGGGCAGACGAATCTGCATACACAGTTTAGAATGTGGCTGCTGAAAGAAGCCAAAATGCGAGGCTCTGGTTTGTCAGAGGGCGCGATAGTCTTTGAGCATGAGATTATAACAGTCTAAGTATGCGCCGATTGTAGGCCCCAAAGTCTTTACATTCCACTACCTCCAGCATAGTTGCAAAAAGAGCAGTTTAAAACATAAAAGAATACGGACAACATGTTTCAAAAATGTGGTGTTGTTTCGCAAGGCTGCATTACGTCGCAAAAACGCAGAGAGAGTGTCTAACTATTGGGATTACATTAATGTTCTTAACTTCGATGGAATATCCTTTCTGTTGGTATAGACAAAATTGATCAGTTTGAAGACAAAACAAACCAATAACTGTTAATGTCTACACATGGGATGAGGATACAAATCTACAGCCCATTTAAAGGTGTCTAAGAATAGCAACAATAGGTGATCCAGACAAACAATCATGGTTGACTTACTGCTGATGTTTTCACCACAGCGGCTAACCCATTACACATTGTTTACGCACGATGAGGATAGACTAATCGAAGCATACTTCAAAAGCTCATGGCAAACAAGAATTTTGCAGAAAATGTTTAAACAAGAATTCCATCCGCTCAAGCCGCAATCGCGAACATAAGAAACATTGTAATCGCCGTTGACTGTAATACAGAACTAATTACACCCCCAGTAAGGCAGTAAAGTTCGTTTTAAGAAACCGGAAAAACGGAATTGCAAATTTCTCCATACGTTGTTACGACAGTCTTTCGAGTCGGCCTTATTGTTCCTTTATGACAAGGGCCAGCGACATCAAAAACCTCGGAAAAAAACAGTCTTTATGAGTAATCATCAGATTTGTTATTTGCCTTCATTTTTGTATAGGTCGGATGGCGCTCATTCAAGCCCCAGAATTATATAGAGCGACCAGATGCGGCTAGAAGAATTTTACAGGCATATTGCAGCAATTGTGCGTAATTGATGTTCTAATAATCTGAATTTATCTGAAATCATGATGGCGCCTCTAAACGACCAACAACAGTATAAATCCAGCCACTCTCACTGTTGGATTTGCGGTTTAGGGCCCCTCCATTCAGACGAAGCCAATCCGACTTTAAGAGACCATGATCAACTTTAGCGGAAAGAAAGTGCAGAGGAGCTGCGCCACAGTAAATGCAATCTTCAACTAAAAGAGTTTGATCCTTCGACATGGAAGCTGCCTGTATTATTTCACAACCTTGCGGGGTTACGAAAAACATGCATCTTTTTTTTATAATGAAAGCAGTGGGGGCGATGCCTTCAGGGTGTAATGCATCGCACAGTCATCAGAAAAAGTAAATGTGTTTCACTTTAAATAACATGTTTTTTATGACCTCTATGCAAACACATGATGGGTTCTTTAGTCGTCACTAGATATGTCCTTAAAGTCTTGCCCAATAACGGAAAGAAGATTTGACCCACACGCTTGTTAGAAAGGGTTGTTTCCCCTTATGAGTACTTGAACAGTTGCGGAAAGGTTTGACGAAGACCGCTTCCTCCTAAAGGCGCGTTCTTTTCTAGTCTTATGAGGAAATGGACATCCCGTGATTTTGATTCCCAGCATGCTCAAGATGCAGGCAGAGAAGTTCTAAGTGTGTTAAACGCATGGGAAAGACTTCATGACTCCTACTTGATGGCTGATACATGTTTGTTGGCCGGAACGGCTTTGAAAATTATAGAAAGAACCTGCATGAAAACATATAGCCTGGATCCGCCGCACTACATTTCTGCGCCGGGATGGAGTTGGGACGCTTTCTTAAAGTTTACTGGGAGTACAGATTGATCTTTTGTCTCGACCTACCAATGATTCAGATGATTGAAAACGGGAATTGCGTGGAGCGCAATTAGTATATGGCGTCGCATCATTTTTGTAAGCAAACAACAACTACTTGACGACTATGATCAAGTAAAAGGCTCTAAACTTATCTCATGTATTTAGATGCAAACAATCTGTATGGTTGGGCTATGGCGCCAATCGCCCTTCCATTACGTAACCTTTAAAAAGTACACAGGGCGGTGATCCGAAAATTATTCAAAAGGCATTTTTAAGTGGTTGGGCAGTTTGGACGCCGGGCAACAGCGCGGATACATTCTAGAAGTTGACTTAGAATATCCTCATGAACTCCATGATCTGCATAATGACCTATCCATTAGCAGCAGAAAAAGAATGTTCTAAAGATGGCCAAAATACAGACCAGCCTAAAACCTTGTGCCCATCTTCGAGGCAAAACAAATTATGTCTGCATTACAGACTTCTACAATTTTATTTTAAGGACATCGGTTTGAAGTTGACAGCTGTTCATCGTATAATCGCTTTGGGATCAAGAACAGTTCATGAAAACCCATACTTCATGAAGAACACTTGATCTCAGAACTAAATCCCACAGATGCTTCGAAAACGTCTTTTTCAAGTGATTGAACAACAGCTTTGTTCGGAAAAGACTATGGAGAATCCGCCTCAAGCGCAAAAGATGTCAAGATTGGTCACCAAAGAGAACGAAGCAATGTAAGCTGACTTCAAAAACCTATTATCAGGACTTCAGGAAGATGTTCCATGATCAGCTTTTTGCATAATGATGAAAAAAGAAAGTCAACTTGGACAAACTGTATTTATGGGTTTACTGTTTTAGAATTAATCAAAGTTTTGATGTTAGAATTTCTTTATGACTAACTTTAAACCCTCGTATCCAGAGTCCAGATTACTTTACACAGATACAGAGAGTTTTGTTATGATATCCTACTGAAGACATCTATAAAGACATGGAAAAAGAAGTAGCTAAGGGGCATGCAGGGCTGGTACGACACATCTGATTACCCTTAAGATTCGACCTTTGCAGCAATTACTAACAAGAAGGTTTTAGGAAAGATTGAAGATGGATTATCTGGAAAGGTGATAATTAAGGAGTATGGGGGTTAAGGTAAAAAATGTACAGTATTTCGAGCAGGAGAAAACCATTAAGGAAGCAAGGAATATCTCGCAGTGTTGTGCAGTCGAGCATATCGCATGACAACCTTACAAAGAGCATTGTTTGGACAATAAGGACTTTTCATCATGACAACGTAAAACTGCGATCTAATTACATGAGATCAACACAAACAGTTTGTAACAAAGAAGTCGTTTAGACAGAACAAACACAAAAACGCCGTGTTTGTTAATCCAGAGTTTTCATAGCACTGGACATTATAGAACCGTAAAATAATTAAAGTGGAACTGTGTCTGGTGGGATTCATCTGCAGTTCTTCCTTTACAAAAGTTCTTTGAGGAGCTGGTTGTTATGTCTGTGTCAGTTTCCGTAAATAATACACGGGCGGCGGATTCATTTTTACAATTCTTTTTATTTCATATGAGCTCAACACTCAAACTGGATCGGTTGACCTGATGCATGAGTCCTTCTGTTCTTCCTGGTAAATAAAGGTACCTTTACTTTCAAACAAATGGTAATAGTTTGCCGGATGAAGACTCTCCTTCAACAACATTTATTGTTTGTTTTTGGATTGCTTGTACTGGTTTTAGCCCTTTTAAAGTCTTCATTATTCATGCGCGCCAAAACTGGGGCAGTCTTCTAACATTCTGTGTTGCGAGACTTTGTCAATCAGCTCTCCTGTGATAATGGTAGGAAAAAAGTCTTTCAGATATACTGTTGTTAAAGTCTTCAACTAAGCCTGTGAACTGTGAACTCCCGGAATGCTATTTAATGGTAACTCTATGTTTGAACATTAATTGATTCACTTGGCCTTTTTAAATTTTTTTCCATCATCAACTTGAATCATGCGACGGATAAAGTTAGGGGCCTCGTTGTAGATTTCAGTTGTATGGCAACAGCAACAGCAGAAGCACTCTTTTGTGTTAATGGGTTCCGCTCTCACCCCTTGTATCATTGAAGCTATGTCATGACTGTAAGTGCGTACTTAAATCTTTTCGTCCAATCGTATAGGAGGGTCAATCTAGATGATCCATTTTGATGGGTTTGTCGTCTCGGTATTGTGTTCACAAGTGTGGTCTCTGTATTTCGGTCTAGGGCGCAGGTAAAATAAATTTGCCAAAATCGCTTGTTTAGATAACATTCCTTCGCTGTTGTTCAACCGACTTCGTGCTTGGCCTTCTTAGCTTTTTAATTGCTGTTATTCCCTTCCAATATCCTTTTGGAGAATAATAAATTTTGTTCATTTTTTAATATCACGCTGATATTATGCGGCAACAAAATACACAACGTCATACAACGGACAATAAAACCCGATTTCTTGCATCTTTTTGTGTTTTCTGATGGTTGATTAAAAGTGCTGATTTTGGGGCGGGCAATGTCTGGATTGTTTGCCCGTTACAAGATAATACTCTTTTATGCTTGATCAACATCTTTAAATGCACTAAGCTGCATTGCCCTGTTTTTTC
>JAFLJL010007196.1:2500-11085 GCA_018398815.1 Conus ventricosus | reverse complement strand
AGCATAATTGCTATTTGTCAAGAATACAGTTCATGAAACCATACATCTTGTAGAACACTGATCTTAGAAACTAACTCCACAGACTGCTCAGATAAAGACTTTTTCAAGCTTGATGAACATACAGTTGTTTCGGAAAGACTATGGAGAATCCGGCACAAAGCGCCAAAGATGTCAGATTGGTCACCAGAGAGTAATGAAGCAATTTAAGCTGACTTCAAACCTAATTATCTGGATTTAGAGATTTCATGATCAGCTTTTTGGCATAATGATGAAAAAAAAGAATGTCAAAATTGGTCAAACCTGTATTTATCGGGTTTACCGTTTTAGAATTATCAAAGCTTTTTGATGTTAGAGTTTCTTTATGACTACCTTTAGCCCTCGTATCCTGAAGTCTGAGTACTTTACAAAGATACTGATAGTTTGGTATAGAATTTTAAATCCCTACTGAAGACATCAATTAAAAGACATGGAATGGAAAGTAGTAAAGCTGCATGCTGGATGGTATTATGGACACGTCCGATTTCCCTAAAGATTCGCCTTTACATTCAATATTCTAACAAGAAGGTGTTAGGAAAGATGAAGGTTGAATTATCTGGAAAGGTGATCAAGGTGGTATGTGGGGGTTTAGGTCAAAAATGTACAATATTTCGAGCCAGGAGAATATCATTAAGAAAGCAAAGGGATATCTCGCAGGGTTGTGCAGTCCCAACATATCACATGACAATTACAAAGAAGCATTGTTTGGCCAATAAGACTTTTATCATGACACCAGTAAAAACTGCGATCTAATCTACATGAGATCACACAAACTGTTGTAACAAAGAAGTCGTTAGATAGAACATACACAAAACGTGTGTTTGTTAATCCGGAGTTTTCATATGCATTCGGGACTGTGGAGGACCGATAAACAGGGGGGTTTTATATTTTTCATCCAACTTTTATTATAAGTAATCTATCATAGCTTCATCCTATTCATTTAAATCTTTTCTCATGTTTGCATGACGAGTTCGAATTTTTTTTTTATTATTTTCATGATATTCTTTTTCCATTTGGGGGTTTGGATTGTAGGTGATCGGGATGTATTTAGCATGTTGTTAATCTCGAAATGTTTCCTTAATAGCATTACACGCATGAAAAGGATTCCGTATCATTTCATGGTCTTCTTCTTTACCATTCTTGATTTCGTTCTGCGCTTCCTTCTGGCCTTCCATTGTTAAAACCAAAAATATGTTTACGTAAATTAATAAGCAACTGCGAAACTGTGTCTGGTGGGAATATCTGCAGTTCTTCTTTCACAAAAGATCTTTGAGGAGTGGTTGTTTTGTTGTGTCAGTTTCTCGTAAATATTACACGGGCGGATTCATCTGTACAATTTTTTTATTTCTATGGGTAACACTCAAACTGGATCGGTTGCTGATAGCGGAGGTCCCTTCTGACTTCCGGTAAATAAAGGTTACATTACTTTTAAACCAACGTGTAATAGTTTGCGGCAGATGAAGACTTACTTCAACTAACTTTATTGTTTTTCTTTTTGATTGCTGGTACTGGTTTTTTTTTTTTGTAGCCCTTTACAATTCTTATTATTTCATTGCGCGCAAAAACTGAGGGCAGTCTTCTAACCCATTCTGTGTTGCGAAGAATTGTCAATCAGCTCTCTGTGATACTGGTAGGAAAAAGTCTTTAAGATAATGTTTCCTTACATGTTTAAACTTAGCCTGTGATCTGGTGAACTCTGGGATCTGCCTCTTTTAATAGTAATCTGTGTTTTAACAATATTTGTTTCACTTTGCCTTTAATTCTTTTCCTCATCAACTTGAATCATGCGAGGGAAGTTTAAGGGGCCTCGTTGGTATATCAGTTGTATTCGTCAAGCAAACAGCAGAAGACTCTTTTGTGTTAATGGCTCCGCATCTTTGTATCTTGAGCTTTGTCAATGACTGTGAGTGAGTACTTAAATCTTTTTCGTCTAATTCGTCAGTGGGTAAATATAGAAGATCCATTTGATGAGGTGGTTTCGTTTTGGGAGTTGTATTCACAAAGTGCGGTCTCTGTATTCGTATAGGGGCAGGTAAATAAATTTGCAAATTGCTTGTTTAGATAAACCATTTCCTTCGCTGTTTGTTCACTGAATCCTTGCCGCTTGGTTGCTTTTGTATTGCTGCGATACCCTTCCCAAATATCCTTTGGGCGTATAATAGATTTTGTTATTTTTTTATTCAGCCACTATTCTGTCCCCCACCCCCCCCCCAAACAAGCACGGTCATACCAACGACAATAAACCCGATTTCTTGAATCTTTTGTTTTTCTGATGGTGATAAAAGTCACTGAATTTTGGCGGGGGCATGTCTGGACCGTTTGCCTGTTACTAGCTATATATTGTTTTGGCTGAAACATTTTTAAATATGTAAGCTGCATGCCCCTCGTTTTTTGAGTGTCTGTCATTAATAAAATTTAACTGCTCATGTCCTCTGCTTTTCATAGGGCGTCTTGTGCAGCTGCTAGTTCCTCCATGCTTTGTTATGGTCTCTTTTTATCTCGATGTTCATCCCGTAGTAGTTTACTAATGCGAAAATTAACTTCCGCTAAAAGCAAGGCCATTAACCACAGCGCCTCCAATCATCATTTACGAGTGAAGCCATTTTTTATAATGTATTTTTTCTTTACATATTTTATATTGTCTGGATTTATTCCTTGCTTAACTAGTAAAATCTTTTCGTGGCAACCGAAGCTGCAATGATAGCAATAGCTTTGGACTGAATCCTCAAAGTCTAGTTTTTGCCATGATCTGCTGGTGTAATTTTACAAGCTTTTTACCATGCTTTGAGTATCATACACTTAGCCCTCCAATAACAGCTGAAGGGTATACACAGGTTAGCATCAGTTTTTTCGGCGTGCTCATTTTTAGAAAATAAAATAATTATAATTATTAAAAAAACATGAACAGTGATGATCTCCTCAGTACAAAGGCAGCCTAAACTTCCTGAACTTATGATTGACAAGTGATGACCAAGCTATTATGCCAAAAAAAGGAGAGGCTGTTTCTTTGGCAGCTGGTGGAAAAACAAAACAGTTCCTCGGAACTGAATTCAGCAACATTAGAAACAATCTCAACAGATGGTCGCCGCAAAGACATTTTAAAGTTCATAACAGGTATGAAGCGGCAGCTGGGGTCTTGGAATGGTGAAAAGCGTGGGGCTAACGGTTCTTAGTTTGTAAACTAAATATGTCAGTAGATTTGCTCCAATGATTTGAACAAGATCTTACGTATGATTTAACGCAAGATCCTGTTTTAAACAAAGTCATTAGAGTTCTCTAGGCTGTGATTTATACTATAGATTTGGAACATTGTTATCGCCATTAATTCATGGGATTAATAACTTTTAATCATATAGATTTTAATTCCCTTCAAAATGAACGAGCTGGAAAATCATCAGAACCAGAAACACTGAATCAGATGGTGGAGAAAGTAAACAAGCCTAGAAAATCATCAGAAACGCTGAATCAGGTGGTGACCAGTAAAAATCCTTGGGGCTCGTGTTGAAGCAGGAAAAAAAATTAGCAGAGTG
The DNA here is from genome assembly GCA_018398815.1 of Conus ventricosus. Taxonomy (NCBI): domain Eukaryota; kingdom Metazoa; phylum Mollusca; class Gastropoda; order Neogastropoda; family Conidae; genus Conus; species Conus ventricosus. The sequence continues at coordinate 7,519 of JAFLJL010007196.1, read as the reverse complement.
GAAACAGACAAAAAAATTATTGTTACAGAATATACATCATCATGAAACATAACACCGCCAACGCCAGTACAGTTGATTCAATGCCAGCTATAAAAACTTCCATGTGATACAAGGGCCCCAATGTCTTCATGAATATTGATCTTAAAATGTTGCCATTTTGGCGCCATTGCTGCTGGTTGGGGGCAGTTATTGCGGCTATATTTATTATACGATGGCAACAGAAACAAAGCAATCAAAAATATCTGAGCCACTAAATGCTGAAAAAGAACCCGCACGCCAAAACGCTCAATAACCACAAAGCATCATTTTGATCCATTTCAAAGGGAATAATATTTTAAGAAAACTAATTTTAAAATTTTTTTTATAAAAATAGATCATGGCGTATATAAAATGTGAGAGTCCAATAAATAAAGACATGGAGTCTATAAAAGAACATTTCATAGTCCAGAATTGTAATCAATACGGTTGCTTCGGTTGCCAAGAAACTTCATAAGATCTAGCGGAGATTCGTGAGCATGACATCCTCAACATTGACGCGTTTTTTGAGGCGTGGGGTGTGTACTATCTTAGTACCATTTACTATTTAGATTAAACATAGCTTGTATTTTTTTGATAAATATAAGAACTGGGTTGTACTTAGAGGATGACTTAGTTAGATCTTGAGTGGTGACGTATCAAAGAACTTAAATCAAGAATACTTATAAGAACTTGAAGTAACTTGGGGGATTGGGATGACTTAAGACAAACTTGTGAATGGACTTTAAGTAAGAACTTGAGGATGACTTTGAAGTGGCTTGGGCAACTTCAGTTAAGAACTTGTGGATGACTTGAGTGTGCGTCGCGTGAGGGTGGGGGTGGGGGGAGGTCGCGTGGTGGGGTGGGGTGGGGGGCCCCCAGGGATGGTGCGTGCGTGGGGATGGGGTGGGGTGGGGGGGAGGTTGAGTGCGTGGGGTAGGACAAAACACACACACACAAACAAACAACAACACAAACCAAAACGGGACAGTGCCTGGTAAGACTTGGGCTAGTTTGCTGTGCTCCTCTTTTCTAACCAGGTTGCAACTGGCTTTGGCAGAGTTACAGCAGTAATTGCTGTAGCCCAAGCTTTTATTGGCGGCCTCTAATCGCCAGTAGTTAGTCATCCGTCATTGTATATTTGGAGCATTTATATGAGCGTTGGATAGTGCTGGCCACACACTACTCCTCTCATACTGGTAGATGTACTAGTCTGCCTATCCCTATCTAGTGATCCAGTTGCATAGGGCACTCTTGCCGTTTTTTAACAAACAAACGCCGAAGCAGAGAGGCGCAAATGTCTTTAGCAGCAAACCGTTCCTGCATGAGCTGTATCTAAAAATAGATTCTTACGTAAGTGTAGGCCTGCAGTGGGTCTGACTGTGCGCGGCACTGTTTTTGCTAAAAGCGCCATCTCCCAACAACCAGACCGATCTGCAGGAGCCAGTATCTAAAAAAATAGATTCTACGTCGTGGTAGGGACTGGCAGTGCGCGCCGCACTGTTGCTAAAACGCCGCACAAACCATACATTGTATGGCTAGGGCTGTGACAGTTGGGTTCAGCCGGGATATTTGGAATTTTGAAACAGTAGTTAGTTTTGTATTCTTCATCTGTAGCATGTTTTCAATTTGTTCAGTTTATTCATATAAAATACTGACTGGAGGACCAATTTTGTAAAACTGGGAAAGGGTTTGAAGTACTTTCGCAAGTGTCGTAGCTTGAGTTCGTAAACATCTGAATATCCTGTTTTTTCTTACCCAGTGTTCCCAACGTTTTTTCATTCTTCCTTCTTTTTCTTTTCTTTCTCTGCAGTTTTTGCACAAAATTCAGAAACCGAACCAAACTGAAATAAGAAACATTAATTGTTTGGGGTCCTGTTCTTTTTGATTTTAATCCCTGTTGTGCGAGTTTTTCTTAATTTCAGTTTCGCTGCTGAGTCAGTAAAAGACAGAATCTAAAAAGGGCTTTTCTGATATGCCAGCTCTGGTGTCAGCGTCATTTGCAACAAGATAATTGGGCAAATCTGTTTGGGGAATCAAGCTCCCCCCTCTTTTTCTTTCTTCTTGTGTTTTTTGAATAAAATTTCCATCTTTCGTTTTGGCTTTTTTGGTGTAGTTTCATTGCGGCCTACTGTTTTTTGCCTTTCAGCAACTGTTTGCATTTCTTCATGAATAGCCTGTTCTCTTCATGTTCATTCTTTTTTCTTCGGTCACAATTCTGTTGGTGTTGGAGGTTGGTAATGGAACATTGCAAGCTTGATCCATGCCAGGTAAAATTAAACTAAGTCGCCTGCTAGAATAATCTAACAATTCTTGCTGTGCAGCTGTGATTCAAGAATTCTCTACTAATTCGGAAGAAAAGAAATATATCTTCAGGACATGTGTGACATTTTCGCCTTGTTAAATTAAACATTTCTCACTGAAAAAGCACCACAGCACAGCCTTCCAATGGTAAAATGACGACATCTAAGGCACAGTTAAAACACAAAACCTTCTTTCGAAGTCATCCAGTGAACATTGGCGGAGGGTTTGTTGTACGTGGCGGCAGGAAGTGCGCAATGCACGTGAAAGTCTAGATCTTCGCTTATGTTGCAGTTATCGGGCGGCCGTCAGGTGTGACTTTATTGATATTTTTGGTCGCCGGTTTGTGGCGTGCGTGCCACTGGGTGCGAGGGTCGCTTGTCTGCGCGAGCACGCATAAAATGCTGTGTGTGTGTTGCCCGCCTCTCTGTCTGTTGTTGTTCGCTCTCTGTTCCTTCTCTGTCTGTTCTTTTTCCGGTGATTCTCTTCTCTTCTCTTCCGCAAAGGAAAGCGGCTCTTTAGGCCACTTTGCCCAAAAACTCGGTGGAAGGGTGAAAGTGGCTTAGATTGAAGGTTTTCCTGTTCTCTCAGGACTTGGCTTGGTGACAGAAGTTAAGGATTCCCCCTCAGCTGACCACTAATGACAGTGTGTGTAAGCTTCCTTGACTTTGAAAGTGTGGTGAAGCAACAGGCAAGGGGATTGGACTATGTTCACACTTTTCCCAATCAATTGCGAGCCAGCCAGTGTGCATGTGGGGACTGACACAACAGAATGACAATACAGGCCTTGTGGTCTGTGTGGATCACCAGTGTACATGTGGTGACTTGACACAAACAGAAGACAAAGGCCTGATGGTCTGTGTGGATAACTGTGTTCTTGTGGTGACTGACACCTTCACATGTCCAACTGGCTGTGGTCTGTGTGGATCAGAGATGATCCACGCACGGAAGGGATGCTTGCGGGCAAGCTTGGGAAGAGGCAGGGGGGTAGTGGTCATGGTGGGGTGGGAATAGGTAGAGTGGATGCAGTCCTTAGCACTGGCGGAGTCACTTTTTTGTGCTTGCACGCTGGCACTGAGAGAAGGGGCTAAACACATTATTCATAGGAATTTTATGAAGGGGTTACAAACAATATTCATGTATATTTGACGATGGATTAATCAGCGTTGAACATTTTTGCAGGATGTTCTGGCTGCCATGCACTTTTATGAAAATTCTGAAGAGGGATATCTTCAGGAGGATGGAAGTGTGAAAATGGCATTCTACTTTCCCAAAGGCAGAAGGGGGAATACAGCATACGTTTAAGCTGAAGTTGAATCCAACCTGTGGTGAGTACAAGCCTACATACCTCTGTGGGTGCTTTAATTTTTCTTGTTCTTCCTCCATGTAACTTGTAAAATAACATTACTGACATGGTAGTGTAGTTGAGGTTGGTAAGACTCACTGTTTATAAAATGAACTAACAAAAGATATTATCAATAATGGACCAACATGGAATCCCGAATTTGTCACTGATTTGTTGTATGTTCATCTTACTTTTTGCAGATGATGTTGTTTTATTTTTGATAGTGTTTGTTCTCCAAATTCGTGCAGATGCTGAACTTCTTAAGTACGACAGGCAAAAGACACGATTTATCTGTTTATTGAGAATATCTAATGTGGGATGTTTTCCGAATATGGTGGATATTTGTCTCTTTATTTCAGGAATGGTCTTTTGATGGAGTAGAACTGTTATTGTCAATTGTATAAACTACCTGGGTATATTTCTTTAAACAAGGCTTACCTTTTTCTCACACATCTTGCACACCGCGCTAGGAAAGGCATCTTTGCTATAATCAAAGTTCTCTGGGCTGTAGGTGAACATTCACCACAGGGTTTTTTTTCAAGATGTTCGATTGCCAAATACATATTATGGATCAGAAATTTGGGGACTTTCAATTGACCAAGAGTGCATCGAAAGAATTCATCTATGTGCCCTAAAACGGTTTATGGCGGTTTAGCCAAGTCACCAAGGCAACTGATATATGGAGAAACTGGTAGGCATCCTCTTTATGTAAACACTTATTTACGATGCATACGTTATTGGCTACGACTATGTTATTATCATTGCAAAATCAGAATTATGTCACATGGACTTGTCCTGTTAGAGATGTTTTATATAGATTTGGCTATGGAATAGTTTGGGAAGCACAAGGTGTGGGAAGCGTAAAAATATTCTCTCCAGAATTTAAACTTAGACTTATTGACTCATTTAAACAAGATTGGCATGCTGCATGGAGACCTATAATTTTTTTTTAATGTAAACTCAACCTTTGGTTCTTCATTTTCTCCAAAAGTATATTTGTTTAAGCTTAAAAATGTGTATTTGCGAAAATGTCTTGTAAGATTTCGAATTGGCATGTCTCCTTAAAACACAGCTACTTGCATATAAATCATCTCTAAACAACCGTAACAACAATTGTCCATTTTGTTTAAATGCTCTTGAAACTGAAGTTCATTTTCTTTTCATACGCCGAAATATAACGATTTGAGAGATGAATTAATACCTGATAAGTACTGCAGATTCCCATCATTATTCAAACTTTCTTTGATTCTTGCCAATGAAAATTAAAAATGTAATTTTAAATATTTCTTTGTTTGTGTATAAGGCGCTGAGTTTGAGAAGTCATGTCTTAATATTTTGTAATTAATCTAATGTGTAAT
>JAFLJL010007195.1:0-10018 GCA_018398815.1 Conus ventricosus | reverse complement strand
GCTTTCCGTGGGAAGCGTACAGGACTTGATCTCCCACCTTGGGGGATTGTTTCCCTCACCTTCCCTGTCATATTGCTTCTTCTGACCGACCCTAGCCTCCTGCAAACCTTCCTTGCAAACTTACTTTGTCTCGTACCTGTGCCCACCTTTGGAATAGGGCGAGATTGGGCCAATCAAATAAAACAGCCACTCTCCTGAACGGTTGTGTCAATTAAAGGGGGATGTTTAAGAGGCGCCTTCCTCTTCACCCCTCTTGTGGCTGACCTTGACACACGTCACATGACATGCAGAAACGCTTGATGTCTGCCATTGCTCCCGGCCAATGAAAATCATCAAAGATCGGTCAGCCGTTTTACCGGTGCCGAGATGACTCGCCATGAGCGATCGTGACCCACTGACAGGGACGTGTCCCGATAACATGCTGGTACCTCTAACTGAGTGGTCCCCTTACTGTCTTCCCTTGGTGAACACTCGGTACAACAGCCCGCCTTTCACAAGAAATTCTGTCTCACCTCCTCTAACCTCCTGTTTTCTCTCCACCCCTTGCCAACCCCCAAGGACTTCACGAGCGAAGGGTCTTGTTCCTGCGCTCCCCTAAACTCATCAGGCGGACACGTCTATGCCCGACTTCCTTCCTGGAACAACTAACGGTTTAACAACCTTTTCCTCCTTCTTGCTCCGTGTCTGAACTGCTGCCCCTGTAGCAGTCAACAACTCAGGATCCCCTGGACCCCTTGCCCCTGGAATATTTCCAATGATCATCGTGAAGGGGTTTCTCCATCCCCAAACGCAGACAACTCCCCTGGAAGTAAGGGGTCGTACTTCTATCTTAGCAACTGGAAACTCCCTCACAGTCCCATCGATTAGAGTACAGGTCTGGATTTTGCCCTGTAAAATCCCTTTATCGACCAGCGTTGTTCGTACTACCCGCATGAACAAACCAGTGTTCTCGTAACACTTTCCCCCTCTGCGGGCCCAATCCACCTTCTTCAATGGTAACGAACCACTCAGCCTAGTGCCCTCTATCCCTGACAGGGACTGCTGTCCAGTCTAGCCATAAGCTGCACTCCACCGCTTTCAGACTGAATCCCTTTTGGTTCCATGCAGGTCGTTTCCCTGACGACCCTTATCCACCTCTTGAAAGGGGCTGCTCCCTTCTGGAACCTCATGCGACAATCCTCGCCACATGTCCCTTCTTGTGACAAATGAAACACCTAATGTCCCTTTGCCCTTCCTTCTGCCCCACCACTGGGTTTGCAGACTTTGCAGAAAATCTCCTAGTCTCCTTGCACTCTTCTACCTGTGGCCCAGCACCTGTTTCTCCTGCACCTTCGTGCCCAAAACGTGCCTCTCTATACACCTCTGCGAACTTCAACAACTCCCCTGCTGTCTCTGGCTGTCTCTCTTTCAATGTATGGTTAACTCAGGGCCGCAACCTGACAAAATCTGTTCTTTCAAAAACTAGCTCTTTCAACTCAGCGAACTCCTTTTTTCGTACCACTCAACTCTAATTGTTGTTCAATGGGGTTTTTCTTTTCTTCGCCATTATATCTCTTTTTTTTTTTTGAACAGATTTTATTACTACGACAGCCAAACTGGTGGTTTCCGACACGCGTGACGTAATAGCACAATCCTATGAATGATAATATTAGCTTGGGACAAAAGTAATTAGTTTTTATTTAAGACGCCCAGGCCTGACCCAAATATGAGAGTGAATTATAGGTAATCTGTGCGAAATGAGTACTCTGGGGCTGAAATGCCAAGCCTAGTATTAACTATCTTGGAAGCAATGCCAAGCCTAGTATTTAACTATCTTGGGAACATACAGTAAGACAACCCCTTGTCTTAGGATTACAATACTTGATCCCACCCAGCTTCCTCTCTGAGAAGTTGAACAATTTAATAAATGGGCCAGAATATCCTGGCAAGCTCGCAATAAATTGTCAACCTCGGTGTAATGTCAGTGGAGGAAGGACTAGCGCACAGCCCAAACACCACTCACAGCTTGCTTACAATCTCATTCATTATTCATGCATTCGTCACATCAAACCACTAGTAAAGTCTATAACTTTATACACATGATCATAGAACGAAACATCATGCATATGGAATCAATGAAATAAAACATTCTCTCTTTCCTGAACTTCACAAAATCATTTATCTAAAACATCATTAACTAACCCGGGTATAAACAGATTTCTACTTTACTGGCCAGGTGATCTTAACTATTCACGAATCACTGTCTTTTCTTTTCTTTTCCTTTTCTTTTCACTGTCACTTTCACAACACGACACAACTGCGGCACTGGTGTTGGTCTGATGGCGCCTGGTCAGGTGAGACTGTTGGCGTTGGTCTGTGGTTCTGCTTGGCGAAGTGACGCTGCCAGGTATGAGGTCTGAACCCCGGTTAGGGTAGACAGTGGACTATCAACATCGATCTGTTCTCCTTCTTTCTTCCTGCATTAACGCATTGCACTCTCTCTCTCTCTCTCTCTTCTAGTCTGCTCTTATCAAATGGACATGGTTGCTTTTCTTTTCTTTTTTCTTTTCTTTCTTTTCTTCTTCATAAATTAGCAACTCTCTCTCTCTCTCACATCTTCCTCAGTCCTTCCTCTGCAGACTATCTCATGCTAATCTCTCAACTTGGTTCTCTTCTCTCTCATCTCTCTCTCTTTTCCCTCGTGCAGAGACTACACCTAAAACCTCCTCATCTCTCTGTCTCTGTTCGTTCTCATCTCCCTGCCTTCCTGTAGGCGAGAGCCTACTCTCCCGAACTTCCCCTCTCTCTTCCCTGTCTGTTCGTTTTTTCTCCTCCTTCTCTCTCCCTCACACATTCCTTTATGCTCTAACCCCGTGTCCAAGGGCCAGTACCATTGGTCAGTATTTTTTACCGCCCTGACACCCGAAGTTATCCCCTCTAATTCCATTGGATGTTCAAATCATGACAGTCCCGTCTACACGCCTTACTCTCTGTGGTGGTCAATTGGTCATTTAATTGATTAGCTAGATTTCACCCCCACCACACACTACCTTCTCCTCTCCCTTTCCTGCTTTAACCTGCGACGTCCGACTAACAATGACGTTGGTTCCACAAATTGGCCCGGATAAGGCTGGCCAGGCACTGAGGTCCGTCTGGGCAGACATCGAGGCGTCGGTCAAAGCCGCTTAGTCGTCTGGCGGGCAGAACGTCTCTGTGGAGCCTCTCCCCTATGCTTAATTGGCCGGAACCCGACCTGTGGGCCCGTCTTTCTGACGCTCAGTATGTTTGAGTTTGGACTTTGTCCAGTTGGAGTGGCCGACGACTGACCACACTTCGGTTGTGTTGAATTTTGACCGTTGACAGTGAGACATAAGCATTTTACAGCAGATTCCATGAAAACCTTGTTCAGAGATGTCCCACCAGATGTGATCTTTGAATTTCTGCAAGAATGAACATTTTTGATCTGATCTAAGAATTTACAAAAGAAAGATAAAAAAAAAAGGATTTCCAGTGTGTGTTTTAGAAGTTGTGCTTTAAAGGGTTGTGTGATGATATTTTTTTGTGTTTTGGGGTTTTTTATACGACTTGTGAGTTGACTTCAACATGGTGACAGCCTGATACGGCCCTTTTTGGTTGGCTGGGCTAGAGGCAACATGCAAACATGGTGACAGCCCTGATACGGCCCTTTTGGTTGGCTGGGCTAGAGGCAACTTATCTTGCCTTACTGTAGCCCCTAGTCAATGGGAAACCACAGTCAGTAATGCTGTCCATTCATTGACGTAGTCATTCCTTTACCCACATTATCCATCCCCAGGAGTCTGGGTGAGGTGATTGTGACCATAGAGCTGGACACGGCCGCTGTGTCTCCTGAACAGCTGGAGAAGATTGAAGAGGCGGTCAACGAGAAGATCCGACAGCAGGTGCCTGTCACCCCTCGACTGTACCCGATAAACATGACCCCCAGCTACAACAGGTGGGCCTGGGTTTGCAACTGCCTCTGCTGGTTGGCCAGGATGAGATGCATACCAGACACTCATGCATGCTGACAAACCATTTTGATGTTCATTATGTTCATATTCATAAGTCCATGTGTGGGGGGTTAAAGTGACTTGCTTTATGCGAGGTTCTTTGGACCAAGATGCAGAACTCAGAAGGAAAAAAAAAGAAATTTCAACTCATATTGCATTTCTTTTATTAACTTGGTCACTTTGCTTTTACTGGACAGACGGAATGCTGCTAACAATGTGTTGATGGTATAACCGAAATTTCGCATGAAACTTCAGAGTAAATGATGTCATATTTCTTACCGCCATTGTGAGTATGTATGTAGTTGCCTTTGTAATTGGAGATCATTTATGATTTCATGGTATTTTTTTCTGTAAGCTCGTTTGCATGTGTTCTGTTTTTTTACATTTCTATCTGAATGCCTGTCTTTCTTTCACTTACATGTTTTTATGGTCTTGGTCTTCATACATTTTCATTATTTCTGTTTTATGTCCTATCTGTCCTCCCTCATTCTTTTGTGTCATATGCATTGTCATGTTTGTTCTTCTGTTATGATGGGTTGAAGTACGTGCCAGTTGACATCTGCTTTAGTGAATAGGTTGGCTTAGAGATCAAATATTCAGAATTCAGAAGTGGTTGCCAGAAAGAGGTGTAATGCCAGATCCTGGGATTGAATCCCACATGGCACAGATGTTCCATCTGCCTTTGGATACTGGCAGAGGAGATGAGCACAGCCAGGTATTTCCCCACTGCCCAGTGAAACCATTATGATAACTCGGTAGTTGTTTAAGGGGAGAGGTGGACGAAAAATTTGACCCATTTTCTTTCAAAAATCATGTTTTGGGGTTTTTGTGCTCAGAAAGTCTGTTGAAACCATCTGTAGTGTTCATTTTGTCTATTTTCACATTTTTCTTTGTAAAAAGGACTTTATTTGAAGGAGGTGCATGTGAAAATTGCTGAACTTCTTTATTTTCAAACGTCATTTTCTCAGAATCACTTTTTTCGACAATGGTGATGTGCAAGGAACACAATATCTCTGGATCCAGACTAGCTAGCTTGGTAATTTTTTTTCTTTGATCAGAAATGATTCCTGCATGCAATTACATTTTATTTCTAAGTCAAAACAGCACTTATCATTTGCTATTTCTATTTGAAAAATTCAAAAGCAATGAAACGCGAAGCCTGATGGCCACCATATGGAAAAAAGTTATTGAAAAAAAAAGCAGTTTTGATATATAAAAATCCTTTTGTAATTGCATTACTATAGTTAGCAAGTTAAGTTTATTTAAAAATCCTTTTGTAATTGCATTACTATAGTCAGCAAAACAAGGGAAAAGTCATTTTTCAAGTGCCTAACATGTCAGCTATGATAGAAATACAGTTCTTGTTATGAACGGTTTTTTTTTTTTTTCATTTTTCATCTTTTTGTCCCCATTTGTGGTCCCCAAAGGGACACAAGAGCTTTGAAATCACCAAAATTTGTTTTTCCATGTTTTTTTTTTTAACATAAAAAATAGAAACAAAAATGAAGAGTTTTAAAAGAACAAGGGTTTAATTTTTGTCCCACCTGTCCCGTAACATCAGAAAATTCGTACCCTCACCCTGCTGGTTTCAGTTCCGGGCCCGGGGGTTACCGGATGATCACGAAGGTCCTGTGCGGGTGTTGGACATCGACGGCTTTGACGCCACCCTGTGCTGCGGTACCCACGGTCCAACCTGTCTCATCTGCAGGTAAGGCTTGCATGTGTCAAAAGCTTAGGTCGGATCGTCAGATTTGAAATGGGCGTATCAGGATAAAGATTTTTTGTTTTGTTTTTGGTTCTGTTTTGTCGTGACTTTGGGGTATTTCATATTTCTTTTTTACGTGTCCCATAACCATGGATTTTTCTTTAAACATTTTTTTTTTTTTCTTTGTTTTTTTTTTCGTTTTCTTTTGCTGTCTCACCTTCTATGTGACTTCTGTGGCATTGCTTCCATGCTGCTCATTCTGGGTTGTTGTCCACAGTACACCCTGGTCTATCCTGTCATAGCTATGGCACCAGCAATTCCCGGAGCAGTCACTATCACGTTGTCAATAGGCAACCCCCAGAGGAGCACTGCACCGCTGCCGAGTCACTTTGTTGAGGTGTTTAGTGGGTGCCTTTTCTTAGCGCATATGTAGGAATCGCCCCGTAAACCCTGTGCAGATGACAAATATTTGCTGAGCTGCAGAGCCAGCAAGCATGGCATCCTCCTGCGGAGAGTGCCACCACATCCCTTCAGGGGACAGTCCTCTGATCTTCAGACCTGTTTACCCATACCATTTTGCAGCAATTTTTATGGAAAAAAATCTATATTACGGGGAATTATGTCCTCCCCCCTCCCAAAAAAACAAACAAACAAATAAAAAAACGGGGAAAAAAAATCAAAGAAAAAAAATTGTTGAAAGCGAAGTTTCGTCTGCTACTGTTTTTGGTCAAAAGCAGTAAGAAGACATTTCCTAGCGTGCGTTGTGTCTTTTACCTTGTCAAAGATGGCGACCCAAAACGGTTTTACATGCCAACGGGTGGCTCTTCCCAAATTTCAAAAGTTGCGAAAGTATTGCGATTATGAAGATTACATTTTTTTTTCTTCTTCAAATTACAGGTTTTTGTGTGAGATATTACAGGTACACAAATTAGGGGTAAACAGGTCTGGATCTTGCCCGTCCAGACAAACTTGGACACAAACCCACCAGAAAAAATGGACACGAGAGGAAATCAAAAGGGAGGTTAACTCAAGTGCAGGGCAGGAAGGAGCCCACAGAATTTGAGACATTTAGCTGGGGTGCTTTGTTGATGAGGATGGAGTGAAGAAGATTTTATGCTGTGGAGGCTCCTCTCTGGTCAGAGATTACATGACAGGGCTGTGCTCTACGCTTCCTTTGAAAATGGATTCTGCTGTCCACCAGGCCTGAGGAGTACAGACACCTGCAGTGTTGGTCAGGAAATCTGAGCAACACTCAAAGAGATGCACCCATTGGATGAATGTGGTTCCTGTCTCCCAATTTAACCTATGGCAAACTCAACTCTGGGTAGGAGGTGAACAAGGCCGAAAAATCACTTAGATAAACTGAACAGCCCACAGTGACTGGTGTGTTTTCCAAGGATGTAGCAGTTCAGCATCAACCGGTTATGGTGGTGCAGTGTGACCATTGTAGGTCTTGGGCTGGAAACATGTGAGTTCAAATCCCAACAGAGCTATATTTTTTTTTTCATCCTTGGAACATAGAGATTTTTCAGTGTGCTCTGGGGTTCATTAGAAAAATAATGGAACTTCACAGTCGAATTTCATCCCCAGCATGGCCCTGTCTAAGAGTGTTATTCACATGTCCAGACCAACACTGCAAGAGTCCTGGCCCGACTGATACTGGGATGCATTGTGAAAGGAAGCATGGAGTGAGGCCCTGACGTGTGGCCTCCGACCACAGCAGGACTTGGTTAGCATCATGGCGATTGGTTGGTCTCAAAACCCAAAGAGTCTCAACATTCTGTGGTCCTTCGGGCACTGTTCGTGTGGTGACTGCAGGTGTCCATGTCCTTTCCACCATCCATGGCGGAGGTGGAAGTGTGTCACAGTCTTCACTGCCAGCAAGTTCATGGGGAGCACTGGTGGATGACCCTGGTGGTGCTTTCAGAGGGACACTCCAACTCACACTGTGCGACTAAAACAGTTTTCTGTAGGAAAGTTGTTGTCATCTGCTAGGGGTTTATTATATGGAGTCATGCACATATTGAATCACAACAGGCAGGCAATGAACTCCACCAAAACGTCTCAGCAGCAGTGCAGTGTCTTCTTTGGTGGGTTGCCCTATGATGATGGTACGCTCATTTGTTCCCTGTCAACTGGAACTGCAGAGGGACAATGATTAAGTTGGGTTTGGCTGAGGGAGCGGGAACTTCTGACATGGAAGATATTTCATTGAAGCGCCACAGCAAAAACGAATTCAAAGGAATGACCTAAAAAAAATGCGTTTAAAAAAAGGCAAACCCAACCCATTATAATGAGAATAAAATGAAGTGTATGTTAGTCGTCTGTTTTGTTTTCTGTAACTTTGTGTGTGACGTTTATTTGTGCAGTTCTTTCATATGTCTTATAGTAGAAGGGCAACCAGGAATCATGACCTGGCCTCCATAGAGTGTTTAGAGAGCTGAAACATTTGTGTGTGAGGGGAGATCGTCCCTGAAGACTTTCTACATTCAAGCTCTTCCAAGAGTTTCTTCCTACTGTCTGTCTTCCTGTGAGGAAGGAATCTGCCTGTCTGTTCTACCGTCAGAGCAGTCAGAGAAAATGGATTCTGCCTGTCTGTTCTACCGTCAGAGCAGTTAGAGAAAATGGATTCTGCTGTCTGTTCTACCGTCAGAGCAGTCAGGGAAAATGGATCTGCATGTCTGTTCTACCGTCAGAGTAGCTAGAGAAAATGGATTCTGCCTGTCTGTTGTACCGTCAGAGGAGTTAGAGAAAATGGATTCTGCCTGTCTGTTTCTACTGTCAGAGCAGTCAGAGAAAATGGATTCTGCCTGTCTGTTGTACCGTCAGAGGAGTTAGAGAAAATGGATTCTGCCTGTCTGTTCGACCGTCAGAGCAGTCAGAGAAAATGGATTCTGCCTGTCTGTTCTACTGTCAGAGCAGTCAGAGAAAATGGAATCTGCCTGTCTGTTCTACCGTCAGAGCAGTCAGAGAAAATGGATTCTGCCTGTTGTTCAACACGTCAGAGCAGTCAGAGAAAATGGATTCTGCCTGTCTGTTCAACCGTCAGAGCAGTCAGAGAAAATGGATTCTGCCTGTCTGTTCTACCATCAGAGCAGTCAGAGAAAATGGATTCTGCCATGTACTGTTCTACTGTCAGAGCAGTCAGAGAAAATGGATTCTGCCTGTCTGTTTTACTGTCAGAGCAGTTACAGAAAATGGATTCTGCCTGTCTGTTCTACCGTCAGAGCAGTTAAGAGAAAATGGATTCTGCCTGTTGTTCTACTGTCAGAGCAGTTAAGAGAAAATGGATTCTGCCTGTCTGTTCTTACCATCAGAGCAGTTAAGAGAAAATGGATTCTGCCTGTCTGTTGTACCGTCAGAGCAGTCAGAGAAAATGGATTCTGCCTGTCTGTTCTACTGTCAGAGCAGTCAGAGAAAAAATGGATTCTGCCTGTTGTTCTACCATCAGAGCAGTCAGAGAAAATGGATTCTGCCTGTCTGTTTACTGTCAGAGCAATTACAGAAAATGGATTCAAATTTGCTATATTTAATGTTCTGGGATAGGTGAGACTGAGGGTAGAAGTCACTGTGTGAACCCAGTCGGCGATTGTAGTGTTGAATGTTTCTCTCGGACACAACGGACTTGTTGACCACTATAAATGTTCAGACTGCCACGTTGTCTCCTGTCTGTCGACACTCCTGAACACAGTCAAACCCACCATGAACATTCAGACTGCTGTCATCGTCTTTCTCCACTCTTAAACACACTCAGGATGACTGTGGACATTCAGATGCCTTTGCTCTCTGTATACATTCATCAGCACAAACAAACCTACAGCAAACATTCTGATTGATATTTCTGTCTTGCTGTACTTGTGCACAGAATTAAGTACTGAAACGAGAGTCTTGTATCTGAGTTTCTATTTAACTCAGAGTCCACCAACACCCAGGGAGAGGGAGAAGAGGGAGGGGGAGGAAAGGAAAGGAAGGGGTGGAGAAATAGAACGTGGAAGTAAAATAAAGTATTCCGGGCATAATCATTGCAGAGAATCCTCCTGTGTCATCAGGGTCGGGAGTCAGCCGATTATCTCTTCAGTCCTGCAGAAAAAGAAATAGATAATATATTGAGAAACAGTCCGGCATAACGAGAATTTGCTGATGAATACAAATTGTTGGGATAGCTACACTTAAAAGACACAAAACCATGTTTCATTGAGCAACATGGTATGTTACATTTCTGCTTTTAAAAAAAATTCAGATATGTTTTTGGAAATACGTGCTGCTGAGAAATGTCTATGACTGCCCTATTAGTATTTCAATTTTT
>JAFLJL010007194.1:0-16879 GCA_018398815.1 Conus ventricosus | reverse complement strand
GGCAACCCCCTTAGACCCATCGTCCTCAGCCTGCAGTTGCCCCCACAGAAAATATTTCTGAATACCTCGACTCCATCCTCCAACCCCTCGTTCAAAAACCTGCCCACGTTCATCAAGGACACTACTCATGCTCTCAGTCTCATTAATGACCTCCACCTCAATCCGAAGTTTCAGCCTAAATATCTATTCACTCTTGACGTGACATCTCTGTATACTAGTATTTCCCCATGCAGATGGACTGCAAGCCCTGTCATTTTTTTCTCAACCAAAGAACAGACCCTTCCCCTGCGACTACCACTCTTATTCGCCTTGCGGAACTCGTCCTCACCAACAACACCTTTACCTTCCTTGGCGACACTTTCAAACAAATCAGGGTGTCGCCATGGGTACCAAAATGGGCCCCAGCTAACGCATGCCTTTTCATGGGATACTTTGAACACAACTTCCTGCAACAATACCATGGTTCTATCCCTGAATTCTATAAACGCTACATCGATGACGGACTTGGTGTTACCTCCATGCCCATCAGTGATCTCCATGTCTTCATCACAGCAGTCCAGAACTTTCATCCAGCTATCAAGTTCACCTATGCAATATCTGAAAAGTGCATCACTTTCCTTGACATGAATCTCTCCATCACTGATAGTGGACTCTCCACTTCCATCCACTACAAACCTACGGACTCCCACTCTTATCTCGACTACAGATCGTCACATAATCCCAGTACCAAAACCAGCATACCTATTCTCAGTTCTTGAGGCTCCGCAGACTCTGCTCTGAGAACTCTGTCTTTAACGTAAAAGCCCTTGAAAATGAAACAGTTCTTCCTTGATCGCCACTACCCCGAAGACATCATTGACCGTGCTCTCCAGAAAGTCCAGCTCATCGCCCGTCCACAAGCTCTGGAACCCAAACCCCAGAATCAACCAGAGACAGACCTGTTTGTCAGCCTGCTGTACCACCCTTCTGTCCACCAGGTGCGCAAAATTCTCCAAACCAACTGGAACATCCTTCAGTCTGTGCCCACTCAGCTAGAATTTTTTCCCAGCCCCCTCTAGTTGCCTACAAACGGGACAAGAATATCCGTGACTTGCTTGTGCGTTCCAGTCTCCAAGCCTCACAAGACGTCAATCTTTCTGTAGGCACAAGCCCATGCAATCTGCCCAACTGCAAGACCTGGCCCCTTCATCTGCACTGCCATTGAAGTGAAAGGACCCAGTTCACGCATACTGTCTCCAAATTCTTCAACTGCCAAACCACTAACAGGGTCTACATCATCCACGCAGCACCGTTTTTTCTAAACTTTACATAGGCGAGAAACCGGGCCCGCACTTTGACCGACCAGATTCAGAACACCGCGCTGAATTGAAATACAACAGTGACAAACCAGTAGCCAATGCACGTCAAACCTCCACCCACCATTCCGCGCACAATGCAAGAGTGGAAGGGCTTATGGCTCATGAAAACTAGTGACTCCTAGAGACAGGAAATATGGAGTCCCACCTGGAATTCAAAAACTGGGCACCAGAAATCCAGCTGTAATCAAATGAAAAAGCTAGCAATTTCAGTGTACTCTTTTTTTTTTTTATATTTCCCAGACAAGTCAAGGGACACTGACTTATGATTCCCTTTAAACCCTTTAGTACTTGACCTGTGCATGGTTGGACTGCATCCGCGTTGGCCTCTTCGTGACCGTAGACCTGGCGCCTACAGAATGATCGTTTGAGAGCCTATATCCTTTTTGACAGGAGTTTCTGAGTAGGGTTAGCTTCCCCAGTCTCCTGTCTTTTTTTTGTTTTTTTCTATTTTCCTTTTATTTATTCATTATTTTTCTTCCTCACTTACTTTTGTATATCCCTCTCCTTCCTACCCTCCTTTGCCCCCTCCTCGTCCCTCCCCCTCCTTTTTTTTTTTTTTTTATTTTATATTATTTATTTTTTTTTTTCTACCCCCCCCTCTTCCCCCTTTCCCTTCTTCCTCCCCACCTCCTCCGCCCTTGTTCCTTTTCTATCCGTCCTCTGAAGGGCTCCTTCCCCTCCCCCTTTCTTTCCTTCTCTTTACTTTCACCTCTTACTGTCTTTCCTTTCTCTCTACTTTTCAGACCTCTACAATGCCTCCCTCTCTCACCCCCCCCCCCCCCACCCACCTCCCCCTGGATGCCCTCTCCCTCATACTATCCACCCTTCCTTTAGGCCCCCTCTTTTTGTCCTCTCTTTAGGCTCCTCCTTCTTTCCCCCCCCGGCCCTCCCCTTATTGCCCTCCCCTTCCCCTCCACCCCTCCTTTTTCTTCCCCTTTTTATAAAAAAATTTTTTTTTTTTTTTTTTTAGTCTACTGTATGTATATATATATATTATATGTGTTATATGTGTAATAATATACGTATCTATAAATATATATATATATATATTATATGTTTATGTATGTATGTGTTGTATATATAAATGTGTAGATGTTTTTTTTTTTTTTTTTTTTTTTTTTTTGGGGGTCATAGGGAGTGTTGTTAGCGCATCTCATCATGACCGCATATCTAATCGTTTGCGTTAATGCTCTTTATTTTTGCCCTTTTTTTTCGGTTTGCGCCACCATAGCACCACCTACTTTCCCTATGCTACCCCCAGATTCTTAATGTTGCCTTGTTTGTAATTTACCCCATTTATATCCCCATTGTTTAACCCCCCAGCCCACCCCCCCACCCCCCCCCAGCGTGTGCGCTATTGGCGTGTGTATGTGGCGTGCGTGTTTGTTCGTTTGCGCATGCGCCGCACTTGTGTGGTGGTGTGTGTGTGAGTGTGTGTGTTGTGTGTTGTGTGTGAGGTTTGCGCCGCGGGGCAGTGCTTTTTTTTTTTATTTTTTTTCTTCGTGTGTGAGGGGGGGTGAGCCTTGCAGCTCTTAGCTGCGTCCTGGCTAGTGTGTTTTTTTCCTCGGGGTTCTCGCCGGTTTTTTTTTTTTTTTTCCCTCTCACATCCACCCCCCCCTTTGGTGCATGGGTAGGGCAAACTACCCTTTGGGTCAGGACCTTGGGTCGGATGCTTTAGCGGCGACCCCCCTTCTCTCCGCCGCCCCCCCCTCCCCTTGCATTTAAAATGATGTTTTCGAGTATATTGTAATCTTATTTATATTGCTTTCTCGTGTTTCAGTTCATTCATATGCAACACACCCACTACAAATACCATCACAACCCGCGCCCGCCCCCTCCACTCACTCTCCTACCCCGCCTCTTCTCTCTCGTTAGTCCTTCCACTCTTCCTCTACTTCCATTCTCTCTCTTCTCTCCCTCCTTCTCCCCTCCCCCCCCCTCTCTCTCGCTCTCTCTCTTCTCACTCTCTCCCTCCTCTCCTTTTCCCTCCTCCTCACTTAACTCTAGCCCTCTTTCCTCTGCCCTATTCTTCGAACTCTACTCTCCCGCTCTTTGCCACTGGCCCTCTGGTCGACTTCATCACGACACTTGGGCTTCACAAGGGGATATTTGTGGCATGTTTATGTCTGTTTTTTTTTGGTCGCGAGGAAGGGCATTTTGCCCGAAAATAATCTTTTCCTGTTTGTGTGTCGTGCATTACATCTGTCGTTACTTGTCACACTTTGTTTTGTGGTCTTCTTCTGCGATTATGTCGCGTAACACATGTTTGTTCTGATTCATTTGAAGTACCTAAACTTTTGCCTAGTTTAGGCTGTAACATTGCATGTCACTATCAACAATTACACACTACACAAGTGATACTGAGTTTTCACTTATTCAATATGTTACAACACTAGCACATGTGATTACGTGTTCACTAAAACAAGGACTTACTCTTTGTCGTTCCCTTTTCTGATAAGCTCCTCTCACGCTGTACACGCCCTTCAGTACACGCGTTGAGCACACAGGTGCGTGAGAGCTGCTGTGGACGTGGTACATGTTGCTGATGCAGGACTGGCAGTTTGATAAATCCGTGCTGTTGGGTGGTAACAACTGTTTGAAAACTGGGTTGGACTTCCAAGCGGAGCGTTTGTGGATTGGGCGACAGCCACCTGGAGTAACATTTCTTTTTCTTTTCAGTCTGAAAGCTGACCTACCGCGCACAGCTGCAGGGTACAATCAGGCTCAAAATAGATGGACATCACGGCCGAGTTTCTGTTTAGTTGTGGCCAAAGGAAGGTCCGAAGTTGTCCCGGCCGTGTTTGGCAACGAACTAGACTCCACTTCTTATTCGAGAATCATGGATCAGGATGGAAAGTTGTGCAACAGAAATATCCATCTCCTGCTGAGCTTTTTGCACTCGCCTACCAACACAATATCTGCCACACTTTCGTGACGTTCTTTGGGTGCTGGTGGGGATCGCAACGTCACTTTGCTTTCACTTGGCGTTGCCATGTTGTGTAGTCGCGGGCTGACGGCCATCCCCATCAGTTGACGTCAACGGTTTTCGGTTACCGCGCGGGTTTAGAACAGGGTGCAAAAGTTCGTTTTTTTATCACTAAATTCTTCCGGCGATTTAAAAAAAAAATGAATACCACTCTGAAGTTATAAAAATATGTAGAACCTTTTTTTAACAAATTAATCGAAAATCCTCTAAAGAAGAACCTTTTAAGCGTTTTTCAACTTGATGTCCAATGAACAAGGAAAACCGAAATCGTCAGACCGCAATCACAAGAACACTACACGACAACCCTAAACAAGCAAAAAAGACTCCCAAAACATAACTAATTATAAGCTCAATCATCAATGAGGTGTTTAAATAATTCAATGCATAAGAACAACAGATTAGAAGGAAAAAACTAAGGTGCAAGTGCACCTCAGACACAACTGTGGTCCAGAGTAACTGTTTGTGGATTTTCGGTAACCACAACTTCGAACACCGGCCCAGCCTGTGTTATTCACAATGGACACATTGGCCGAAATACGCGTATAGATGCTTCCGCCCACATTTGTGTAGCAATGAATAGAACAAAATAGTTCCAAACCGTTTGATTTTTTTATTTCACACAAGACGATTGATTTGTTTTGGTCCAACGTAACAAAGTAATTTCCGGAAAAACATGTTCATCAGTTTCTTCCAACACCGATTTAGAAGTCCAATATCAGTTTCATTATTAAAAAGTTCATAACTATCACAACATGGGATCTTCCCTCCGATCTGTACCCATAAAAGTTAGTGCCATAATTCTCATCCGCGTTTAGTACATTCTCGTCCAGAGAAACGCGCGAGTTAACCACCGGTAACGAAAGTTTACTAGGACAGTGATTTTTGTGTGTGCTACAATCTAATAAAGCCCAAGTCGACTGATATGTTTATGTCAAACACAGTTAAAACAATAAAAAGCAATGATGTAAACCACTTTCTTAATCATTGTTGCAGTTTCTTGCTGAGTACACAAATTAATGACTATTTGTGACAGGTCAAAACGATGTCACACTAATCCAGGCGCCATTTTCTTTATCAAAATCCAAAGTTTTAGCATCAAACACCTTTATAATGCAGCGCTAGGCCTGTAAACTGTTTGTGCTGCATATACAATGTGTAATTGAAGTGTGTGAAACTCAAATTTGTTAACTAACAATTTCTAAGATTTTTAAACGAATATTAATTAAGAAGGGGGTAAGTTGGGGCACAACTCTGGAGAACCTGACCCAAATCTCTATCATTTTACCATACCATGTCACGTCACCTCCATCATATCACAATCAGTAACACAACAATTCATCACGTCCTTCAAAGATATCCTGTTGCCTAGTGCTTGAAGAGGGCAATGCCCCCTCAGGCGGAACCCAGTGCCCTGGCGTGTTCATGGCCCCCACACTGTCCATCATGCTCAAAGCGTTCCTTTCCTCGCCCGCCCATATCCTAAGCTCCTCCACAAAACCATCACTGACCTTCACCAAAAGAATCCTGCACAGGTGCATGATAAACAACCAAATGGAACAAGAACATAATTAGCAAGACTTGAACAGCATTCCATGTCTTCCCATTGAGAACAAGCAAAAAAATCCAAGAAATTATATAGGGTTTCCAAGGGCATGCCTCATTTTTGAAACATGTTCACAACATTATTTAATCCTGGCAACAAAAACTTCTGAGCTCATTGTGCGTGCAATTTGTCCTACTTTTCTGTTCAACTACACCCCAATCTATTCATACCCCAGCTGTACGTCAATTTTACTTTCCCTTCTGCACCTTCCCTGCCAGACCAGATGTCACAAGATGACATAATTTTGGGAGGCTTTCCATAAGTACAACAAAATGGCTAGTACCTGTCTCCCCCCGAAAATTCACAGATCAATAGCGGCTGATGAACATACTAAAAATGGGACTCTAGCATTCCCTGAATTCCACTGCCACTTTTCCCATCCTGATATTTTTCCTCTTTCTTCTTCTTACAGAACCCTCCCCCTCCTATCTTTTTTTTTATATATCTCGACCAATATCCTGAAAAATAGCCGAGAAGAGGGAATGCCTGAATTTTTTTTTTTTTTTTTTTTTTTGCTAGTCCCCAACCTCTGTGCTACCATCAGAGGGGCAGAGCCGGCCACGCCGTCATTCCGACACCCCGTCCACACCACAGCCCAGTCGGGCCCCGCGCCGCAGCCGCCCCGGCACCAGCAAACCCCAACAGTGTACAGTCAATTTCACGTCGGTCAAGAGGCCACCCACACGGGAGACACTGCACTGCTGCCGAGTCACTTCGGTGGTGTTCCTGGCACCTGTTTTCCTGACTAACATAAGCAGGATACCACCTAACTAAGATAAGATAAGATAATGATGCTTATAGCCCAGCCGAACCGCAAAGGGCCATATCATGGCTTCACCGGCCAGGCGTTAAAATCAACTCAACCATCTCAGTATAAAAAAAAAAAAAAAAAAAAAAAAAAAAAAAAAAAAAACACACTTTCATACATCTTTTTTTCCCCCCTCCGGTTAACCTTTCAGTACATCGTTGAGCACCAGGTGTGTGAGAGCTGCTGTGGTCGTGGTACATGTTGCTGAGGGCAGACTGGCAGTTTGATACAGTGGCTGTTGTGGTAACAACTGTTGAAAACGGGTTGTGACTGCCAAGCGGTGCGGTTTGTGGATTGTGGGCACAGCCCTGGGAGTAACATTCTTTTTCTTTTCATCTGAAAGCTACCTAGCAGCGCACAGCTGGCAGGGTAGCAATCAGGCTCAAAATGAAGATGACACACGGCCGAGTTCTTGTTTGGTGTGCCAAAGGAAGGTCCGAAGTTGGCCCGGCATGTTTGCACGAACTGAATCCACTTCTTTCGAGTATCTGGATCAGATGGAAATGTGTGCAAAGAATATCCATCTCCTGCTGAGCTGTTGCACTCGCCTACAACACAATATCTGCCACACTTTCGTGACTTCTTGGGCTGTGGGGGATGCAACTCACGTTGATTTCACTTGGCGTTGCCATGTTGTGTAGGTCGCGGCTGACGGCCGTCCATCAGTTGACGTCACGGTTTTCGGTGTACCGCGCGGGTTTGAAACAGGTGTGCAAAAGTCGTTTTTTATCAATTAAATTCTTCCGGCGATTTAAAAAAAAAATGAATACCACTCTGAAGTTATATGATATGTAGACCTGTTTTTAACAAATTTATCGAAAATCTCTAAAGTAGACCTTTAAGCGCTTTCAACTGTTGTCCAATGTAACAAGGAAACGAAATCATCAGACGCAATCACAGGACACTACAACCTAAACAAGCAAAAAGACTCACAAAACATAACTAATATTAAGCTTAATCTTCAATGAGGTGGTTTAAATAATTCAATGCATATGAACAACAGATGTAGAAGGAAAAAACAAAGGTGCAAGTGCACCTCTGCAACAACGTGGTCCAGAGTAACTGTTTGGGATTTTCGGTAACCACAACTTCGAACCGGCCGCCTGTTTGATTCACAATGGACACATGGCCGAAATACGCGTATAGATGCTTCCGCCACATTTGTGTGCATGAATAGAACAAAATAGTTCCAAATCGTTTGATTTTTTTTTTCACACACGATTGATTTGTTTGGTCCAACGTAACATAGAATTCCGGAAACGATGTTCGATCAGTTTATTCAAATCCGATTTTGAAGTCCAATCAGTTTCAATTTTTAAAAAGTTCATAACTATCACAACATGGGATTCTTCTCCGATCTGTACCCATAAAAGTAGTGCCATATTCATCCGCGTTTAGTACATTCGTCGTCCAGAACGCGCGAGTTAACACCGGTAACGAAAGTTACGTTGGACAGTGATTTTTGTGTGTGCTAATATCTAATAGAAGCCAAGTCGACTGATATGTTATTGTCAAACACAGTTAAAAAAATTAAAAAGCAATGATGTAAACCACTTTCTTAATCATTTGCATGTTTCTTTTGTACACATTTAATGACTATTTGTGACAGGCAAAACGATGTCACACTCCAGGTCGCCATTTTCTTATCAAAATCAGAAGGTTTTAGCATCAAACACATTTTTAATGCAGCGCTAGGCTGTAAACTGTTTGTGCTGCATATTCAATGTGTAATTGATGTGTGTGTAACTCAAATTTGTTAACTAACATTTCTGAGATTTTTAAACAAATATTAATTAAGTAAGGGGTAAGTGGGGCACAACTCTGGAGACTGACCATATCTCTATCATTTTCCATACCATGTCACTGTCACCTCCATCATATCACAACTGTAACACACAATTCATCACTTGCCTCAAAGATATCCTGTTCCTGGGCTTGAAAGGGCAAGCCCCTCATGCGTACCAGTGCCCTGGCTTGTTCATGCCCCCACGACTGTCCATCATGCCAAAGCGTTCATTTCCTCCACGCCATATCCAAAGCTCCCTCCACCAAAACCATCACTGTCTTCACCAAAGAATCCTGCAACAGGTACATGATAAACAAACAAATGAACAAGAACAAAATTAGCAAGCTTGAACAGCATTCCAGGTCTTCCCATTGAGAACAGCAAAAATCCATGAAATTATATAGGGTTCCAAGGGGCATGCCTCATTTTGAAAACTGTTCACAACATTATTTAATCTGGCACAACTCTGAGCATTGGGTGGTGCATTGTCTACTTTTCTGTTCAACTACACCCAGATCTATTCATACCCACAGCTTCTGTCAATTTCTTTCCCTTCTGCTGCCTCTGCCAGTCCAGATGTCCAAGATGACATTATTTTTGCTTTCCACTAAGTACACAAAATGGCTAGTACCTGGTCTCCCCCAAAATTCACATATCAATATGCGTCTGATGACATACTAAAAATGGGACCAGCATTCCTGAATTCCACTGCCACTTTTCCCTCTCCTGATTTTCTTCTCTTTCTTACAGACCCTCCCCCTCCTATCTTTTTTTTATATTTCACCAATATCTGAAAATTAGCAGAGAAGAGGGAATGCTGAATTTCTTTTTTTTTTTTTTTTTTTTTGCTGTCCCAACCTCTGTGCTACCTCAGAGGCAGTGCACCCACGCCGCTCATTCCGACACCCCGTCCACAGCCACAGCCCAGTCGGCCCCGCCGCAGCCCCGGCACCAGCAACCCACAGGGAACAGTCAATGTCAAGTCGTCAAGAGGCAACCCACCGGCGGAGACACTGCACTGCTGCCGAGTCACTTCGGTGGTGTTCAGTGGCACCTGTTCTGATCTAACATATGCAGGATACCACCTACTAAGATAAGATAAGATAATGTTGCTTATAGCCCAGCCGACCGCAAAGGGCCATATCAGGGCTGTCACCACGTTAAAATCAACTCACCAGTCATAAAAAAAAAAAAAAAAAAAAAAAAAAAAAAAAAAAAAACACACTTTCATAAAATCTCTTTAAAATAAAACCGTCTACAAACGCACCAAAAACATTTTTAAAAAATTTTTTCCGTAAAATTTTTAAATCAGATGAAAAATTTTAATCTTCTAAAAAACTCAAGGATAAACATAAGGGGGGATTTCCCTGAACAGGATCTTCATGGACTCCCCCGGAAAAAAGTTTGTGTTACATCGCAAGTCCCAACACTCTAAAAGAAAAAGTTTCTTTTTGTGAGTGGCGCTTTGCCCTGGAAATGCCCCCGGGACCCTTCTTCACTCTTTAAAAGGTAAGCAGGGGTAAAAATACGGGGCCCCCGGTGTTAAAGCCGGCACAGAACTGTTTCCTTTTTAAAACCGACCCCCCAATTGGATGGGAGGAAGCCCTTTTAAGGTTTGGCGGATCTGAAAGGGGTTTGTTACCCCTTTCTGTTTTGTTCCAATCCTCCTCCCCAGAGGTCCTCACATAACTTTAAATTTTTGGGTTTCACAATCGAACGGGGGTTTTTAAATGTTGGACGGTTTTCCCCTCTTGTGGCTTTTTTGGGCTAAACGTAAACCCCATTTCTTTCCCCCGCGATGGCCAACATGCCGGGAAAACCCAAAAAGTTAAATTTTTGTAACCCCCCCGCTTTCAACTTGCAAAAAAAGTTCAAAGAAATCCCAAAATTTCCCTGGATGCTGAAGGTTGGGGCCCGCTTTTGGTTTCCCAAAAGCTGAAGGAACCGACAGAACAAAAAAGTCCCTCTTTAAAAAGAATGTGGTTTAAATCTTCAAACCCAAAGTCCCAGAGCAGTAAGTTAGCAAATTAGCGAAGCATGGGAATGGTATGTTCCAACAGTATCGAAAAAAAGGGGCCCCGGGGCAGTAGGTTTGCACGGGCCCACTCCATCCTAGATTTGGGAAACCGTCGTGAAAATTTTTTTTTTTGATAGGAGGGGGGAATTTCGAACAGAGGTCCCCATAAAATTCCCTTGTACCCAAAAGAGCTGGTAGACTCTTTAAAAAAAGCTGCAAGTGGGAAAACAAACCTTTGGGGGGAAAAAAAGGGCCACGGGGTTGACCCGGGAAAAATTTGGGAAAAAAATGGGAAACTACCCCCCAGGTTTGGGCCCTGAAATTCCCCCGTGAGGTGCTTAGGGAAGACCAAACGGGGGAAAAATTAATTTAGGGTTTTTTTCAAACTTATTTTGGGAAAATGGGGGGGTCAAGCACAGTCATAGGCGGGATTTTCTGGGGTTTCCCGGAAACAGTGGGGATTTAATTTTTTTAAAGACATTTTTCACCCTGCGGTTGGAAAAATTGAGGTTCGCCCCCCCTCTGCTTACGGCTGTACACAGGGGTGGTGCGGAACGCCCCAAAGACAGGACAAAACCCCCTTTGGAGGGTGGATAGGGCCCAAGAGTTTGGGGTAAGGGGGTCTTGGGGGCCCCGTAGACAGCAAAACCCGTAGTCCAGTTTGGAAGGGGCCCAAAGGTTTGGGTAAAAGGTGCAGCAAATTTTTCTTATCACGCCCCAGTCAGTGTGCGCAAACGCCCCGCAGAATATTCAGAGCTTTGGAAAAAGAAGTTTTAAAGGTTTTTTTTATGTGGTGGGGAAAGTTGGTTTCTGGTAAAAAATGCCCCCAAAAATTTTCCCCCCCTTTTTTAACAGCGGGGAATGGAAGTTTTTCCCTATTTGAATTTCTGGACGGGGGAAAACCTGGGGAAAATTTTAGGGAAAGGGGAAATACATTTGCGTCTTTGTTGGAGAAAAGGTAAACTTTTTCATTCCCCCATCGGGGTTTTTTCAACGCAAAGCTGGAGCCGGGCGCTGGAAAATTGGGGGACAGGCTTCCATTTTGCGTAGAAAAGCGAAATCATCCACAAACAATGGCAGTCTGCCCCCTGGGGAACCTGATTTCACAATGTTTTTGGATTTTAAACTAAAGAGGGCGGAAAGACAGTTGCCCCCCGGGGGAACCCCCAACTCCTGCTGGGTGGACATCAGGGAGAGTGGTCCCAAAAAGGGAAACCTAAAAATGTCGGCCCGGGGCCAAAAAAATTTTTAAAATTAAAAAAGCGGAAAAAATTGGGAACCCCTAAAACCCAATTTTGGAGTCATGAAGTATCCCCGACTTCCGGTGGAAACGTGGGCCCTTCCCAAATCAAAGAAAATTGCCAGGAAATTGTGTTTGTTCAAAAAGGGCTTTTCCTAAGTGTAGTTTCCAGACGAATCAAAGGGTAAAACTGTACACCGTTTTTGGGGGAAACCACATGTTTTTTCCCCAAAAAGGGCCCAATGGGTTTCATTTTTTCCACATGGCCTAGCATTGCCCTTTTTTTTTTCCCAAAATTTTTACAGAACAGGGGGCCCAAAGCTATGGGAGGGGTAATTAATGGTTTTGAAAGATTTTCCGGGTTTTTTGGGGTTTGGGAATAATGAGGGCTTTCCCCCAAAGAGGGGGGAAAAGAAAACCTGTAGTCCACACATGGTTGTAAAACCGGAAAACAGGATGTTCGCCCTTTTGGGGAAAGGGATGTTTCAACAGTTGATAATGGATTTCTTTCTATACCTGGAGGGGAATCGCTGCAAGAGACCCAAGGGAAAATTTCAGCTCGTTTAATTTGAAAGGAAGATTTTTGGTTTTCCATTTTGTGGGAAATGAAAATTGGGGGTTGGATTTTTCTTTTAGGGCTTTTTTTTTGCCCCAAAAAGGGGCCCGGGATTTTTTTTAAAAGGGGAAAAGGAATTCTTTTCAATGGTTAACAAGCGGGATTAGCCTCTTTTTCCTGTTTTAAAGAACCCGAAAATTTGAGATGGTTCACAGTGGGAAAAGGTGTTCCCTTCCCCTTTGTTTTCCCCCTTAAATGTTGTTCCACATTTTTTTCTTGGAAATTTTTGTTGTAAACCCCTGGGCAAAAGGCTTCTCCCGGACCGACTTTTTAACTGTTTTTAAAAGTGTGCCCTTAAATTTGGGCAGGGGAGTTTCTGAGGGGTCGGGCTTTGGGGAAACCCGAAGGTCGTTGGTACCCCTGACGGGGGCCCTTTTTCTAACTTTGGAAATTTGTTGGCATTCTGAATCGAACCGGGGTTTTTTTTTGGGGCTTTTTAAAAGTTTATGGGGAAGACACGGGGAATACAGGGCCTTTTAGCACATTTAATCATAGTGTTTCAGTGATTCAGGGGGTCGGGACTCGAAAAAAATCGTGTCCTGGAACTCCTTTAAAAACAGGGGCCCTGCAAAGATCCCCTTTGCTTTCTTATAATTTTAAAAGCTGGAAAACAGGACGTGTTCGTTTTTTCAGGTTGTAGAAGGCAGGGAAATGGTCCACTTTCCCTGCAGATCGTCTTTGGGCAAAACCCCCTCATAGGGAAAGGGCCACGAGGGGTCACAAACCGACCAAAACTTTAAAAACGAAAGTGGGAACCCGTGGGGAATTTTGGGGGTAAGTTGCGATCCCCTCGTTCCCGCAACCAAATCCAAAATTTCCAAAGGAAATCCTCCCTTTACAGGGCCTCTGGATGACGAACCGGTACTAACCCCAAAGAGGGTTGTGAAAGGGTTTAAAATCAACCCCAAAAGCAAAAAAGGTCGAGGAAGTTTCCCCCAACAGAGGGCAAGGTCCGGGCGAAAAAAAAACCGGGACAGATGGAGGTAGTAAAGGGGAACAGATTGTTTTCAGTCTTGTTTGGGGGTGCTCTGGGAGCTATAGCCTGAAGGGAGGTAGACAGAGGGCAGGAATATACAACAAAGTTTTGGGGAAGGGGGAAAGGGGAACAACCCCCCGACAGTCCCCAAAGTGGATGGTTGTGCAGGTTTTGAAAAAAATAAATTTAAAACCAAAAAAAAGAAAAGGGCTTTGGCTTTTAAATTTTGGGGGGTTTTTTGAAGAGCCACGACGAAGGTTTTTAAAAAATTGAACAGAAGCTGCAGCTCCCGAAATTTTGGGAAATTTTGACCACGGATTTTCCCAAAGGAATATTGTTTTTATCCAGGGGGCGAGGGGAAAAAAGGGGAAGATCAGGTCATCTCCCCTCAACAACTGCTGCTTAAAAAAATTAAATTTGTTTTCTTAATTTTTACGGACTATTGCAGACCCCTTTGGGAGACTTGCCAAAAGGGGAAGTAGGTCGGGGTTTTTTGGGGAAAAGGGGGGGTTTCTTCCCTCAACCCCCACCATCTCCCACCAAAGGTTTTAAACCCCCCTTGCCCGCACCCGGCACTGGGCAGAGGAGTTCGAGGTAGGGGTGGGTTTGGTTTTTTTTAAACTGCCCCGCAGCAGATGTTGTTTGACTGCTGGGCAGTTGGGGGTGGCCCGGATTTTTTGCCCCCCCCAGGGGCGTCACTTTGGTTTGGGCGGTTTGGGGACCTGCTTCCACCAGAGCTGAAAAGTTGTTCCTTGCAGTTTCTTTGGAAAAAAAAAAAATTCATCAGTCTGGGAGCAGCGGGCCCAGTGGAACATTCTTTTAAAGGCCGAAACATATGAAGATGCTGTGGGCTTTTGACCCGCCTTCTAACCCGTTTTCGGGCCCAAAAAGGAGATTTTCTTTTTTAGTTTTTTAAATTTGTTTGGGTAGTTTGGCCTGT
Source organism: Conus ventricosus (assembly GCA_018398815.1). NCBI lineage: Eukaryota > Metazoa > Mollusca > Gastropoda > Neogastropoda > Conidae > Conus > Conus ventricosus. The sequence goes on along the minus strand of JAFLJL010007194.1, from coordinate 2,549 downwards.
ATCCAAAGAGGGCAGTTTTTGTGAAAGGAGGGGTGGTCGCCACCGGAGTTAGCACCCAAAGTGCCGGGGTCTTTGCACGGCCCATTTATGGGTTTTCCCCTTTCGCACACCACCGCACACCCCCCCTGCCCAGAACGGGTCTCTGACATGTCCCAAAACCCCTGGGGACCGGGGAAAAATCTCAAAAGGGGACGGGAACCTTTCACTGAACGCGGAGTTCAGGTTTGCCAACCTTGGGGACCCGGAAAGGGAACCCCGGGTTTGCAGAAGGTCAGAAAAGAGGGTGTTGGTGGCCCTCTCCTGCACCTTTCTTGAATGTCCAAACCCCGTTTCACCCTCCCTCCCCCCACCCTGGGACGCCCCCCTTTCCCTTTTTTTTTTCTGCCTCAGGGCACCCAATTTGATCCTGCAGCGAATCCCACCTTTGGGTTTAATTTAATGTTTTTTTGGGGATCACCCTGATCTCCCCATCCCAAATTTTTTTTGCCTTTAGAGCTGTTCAGACTGTTTTTTTGAAATTCCCTTGAATGAGGAAGGAGCCATTTTGCAACCTTTTGAAAAGGAACCCGGGGGCCCCCGCTAAGCCTTGGAAAACCCTTTTTGGGAAACAAAAAGGGGTCAGAAATGAAAGGGGTCTATCCTTTCTCCGTCCCTTCCAAACCCCGAGCCAAAGGAAAAACCCAAAAACCTGTCCTCTGTCCCTACCTCAGTATCTGAATGCTGTCAAATTTTGAAATCCCCTTTAAACAGGGGGGGGACTGCCTTTTCCCCTTCCTTTTGGGGGGGGTTTTTTTTTAAGAAGTCATATTTAATTTATTGTAATTATCCCTCCCCTTTCCCACCCCCCTTGGGGTCCAATAAGGGGCCAGGAAAAAACCAATGTCTTTACCCCTTCCAGGCTTTTGGGGGGAGATTTACGGGCAAAGGGGAAAACTACTTTCCCCTTCCCCCCCATCATGTAAACCCGGGGGCAGAGAGTGAGCACTCAGGGGGTTTTACATGGCCAGCAGGGAACGCCCGTCTTGACCCCCCCCAAAAAGGGGGGCCGATTTACACCCCCCGGGCCCAAAATGTACTCCCTGCTAAAGGGGGGCCCAGCCCAAAAGATGGTTGAGAGCGTGGCCTCTCAACCAAACCCGGATTCATTCCCCCCCCCGACCAGGTCGCCCGGGAAAGGGAACGCGGCGGAAACTTAAGGAGACCACCGAGAGAAAAGGGTGTGAAAAGAAGACTTTTAAGGGGAACGGGAAAATAGAAAAAAACCCCAAAAAGGGGGGCCCGAAAACAAAAAAGGAGAAAGGCGGGTTACTTTAGTCCGGTCCTCACCCCTTTGCCTATTTCATGGGAGCCCCCACCAGGGGCAAACAACTTCTTACCACCCCTTTTTGCTTAGGCCCTTTCAGATCTTACCCCCCGGCCACAAGCAGTGTGGGAAAAACCCGCCTATTCCCAAATATTTGGGTGGGCCCCCGTCAGCTAAACCTTAAAAAAACACTGGAAAACGCAAACCCCCCGACCACCCGGCCCAAAGGGGGCAACCCCCCGGGGGGTACCCCCTACTAAGCCCCCCATGACGACAATAAAATTTTAAACCCCGGACCCGCGGGAGTGAAAACCCCCCTCTGGAGGGGGCCCCCACGTCCCCTCCACGACAGGCCCCCCTGGACTCGCTGATACCGGGGACCCCGGGCCCGGGAAACCAAACCAAAACCCCCAGACATGGGAGGACATCGAAATGGGGGTCACCCTTTAGAGCAAGGATAAAGGCCACAGAATTTTTAGCATTTTTTAGTTTTAATGTGATCGGTGAGTAGGGAAGATGGAAAAGGGTACAGGGTTTCCATTTCGGGCTGAGGGGGCATGCAGGGGATTTTCCTAATTTTCTTCCCTTTGGGTAATATATCCCCGGGGTCAACCCGGCCTAGAGATACGGCACCTGCAGGGTTTGGGCAAGAAAACTGAGGGGACACCCCTTTTGGGAAAAGCATCCATTAAGTGGATGAAACTGAAATGTGTGGGGCCCCCCCCTTCCCCCCCTGAGCCTTTGGCAAATCAACTTGGGTAGGGGGCCCCGGGGGCGGGGCAGAAAAAACCCCCAGACTCCCGATGGTTCAAACCCATGACCCCCCAGCCGAGCCCCGCGGCGCTAAAAAACTTCCCCCAGGCCCGCTGGGTAGAATGCTGAAAATTTTTATAAGAAAAATGGGTTTCCCGTGCTTTTCAGTGTCTGAAACCCTTGTCGATGTTAATACTGATGGCAACAAACGTTTTTAGGAAGAGGTAGGGGTGGTTTATGGGAAAATCAATGCCCGCAACAATATTCTAAATTTAGAGGGGAAAACCAAAATCCTGTGAGGGGGGGCCCCGTGGGGGAAAATTCTACACTCTATTCTAAAAAACAGAAATACAGGTTTACCCCTTTGGAAAGTACGATTGTTCAACCCTGTCAAAATTTAAAATTTCCGGTTTTGTGAATAAATGTTTAGACTAATCCCTGGTTTGAAGAAGTACTAACAAAAACAAAACCAAAAAAAACAAAAAGAAAAACA
>JAFLJL010007192.1:93453-103750 GCA_018398815.1 Conus ventricosus | reverse complement strand
AAAGTACAAAAATAAAGGAAGTGCATGAGGGGGGGGGGGGGGGGGAGACGCAGACAGGTACTGAGGAATGTGATGACAAGTGAGAGACCAAAGGAACATTTCATATATATACATATATATGTGTATGTATGTAATATATATGTATGTCACGAGTTTGTCAACGAGGCCTATGACGATTGACCCATCTAGGGTGGTGGAATTATTCGTTTATTTATTGTCGTTGTTGTTGTCGTGTATCCGTCCCTAATGTGGCTTGTGGTGTGGTTGCACCTTAATGTAGCTCAGCTCAGGTTAGGTTTACTTTCTCTCTCTCTCTCTAATTCCACTGCCTGTGCAATTCATCCTGCAGGTTCACGGGTGGCTGGTACCTTTCGCTTGAACTGGCTGTCTCTATCGGCCTCTCACCTGTCTTTTTTAAACCTGCTGCACGTGCAACATTCCTCTCAGGCTTGAGGTATTCTCTCACTGTGACGTAGGGTGGCATGTTGGCCGCCATCGGTTAGGCAGGTTTTTCTCTTCACTCGAGCAGAAGATGTCCCTGGGACGCGCCCGCTCCGGTTCTGGTTCTCAACCACTTCGTCGAAGGTACGGTCGGTACCTTCATTCCTACAGTCGGCCTGTAGGGGAGGGACGTCATCTCTTTTCCGCATCTGCTCTGGTGGGTCCCTCTCGACCGACAGAGGGGCAGAGAGTCGCTTGACCGCCACTTCTGGTCACCCACGGGTAGCTGGTAAGCATCATTTCGTGGTTTCGTTTGTTTTGTTTCGTTTTTGTTGTTAGCCGGCTAATTTTTCTCTTTTGTGCAATTTCCTTTTGTTTTCAAAATTATAAAAGAAATATTGTTTGAGACCACTTTTCTCTGGTTAATTCAATCTTTAACCTGGCCAGTCAAAATTATATCCAAAAGTCTTTCTCCTTTTTATGCATCTGGTGGATGCGGTAGTCGGTGGGGATGGGGGAGAACCTGTGATTCAGGTTGGTACTTGCTTGGTCTCGCTCGTCCGCCCCTGTCACAATCACCGGTCTCTTATTCTTCGGGCCACCGTCTGTTTGTGTGTGCAAGGGGAACGAGTTTTATGTTTGCGAGCATGCGTACGCATGATTAGTCGTTTGGATGCGTGGTTGGAGAATTGTGTCATTTTGAAATGTTGCTATAAAATGTGGGATAATTGTGCCATTGAATTGTTTGCAAATGTGGTGGCAATTATAAAGCAATGGTTGCTGGATTAGTTCAGTTCCTAAGAAAGGAAAATGTTGAACGTGTGTGAGGGAAGGATGAAGATATAAGTTGCTATTCGTGTGTTTAGCCTGTGAATGTAATCTCTTACCTGCTTCGTGTGAGGAGAACCGTTAGCGAACATTCCTCAGTTGGTTTGTTTACTATGTTATGCTCAGTCTGTGTTGAGCTGGTGCCCATCATGCGAGGGGCTGTTAGGATTAACAGCATGTGCCAGACCGTACTGACTGCGGGGTTCCAGTACCCTTCCTTCTTTCCTTCAGTCTCCTTCCGTTTCCTCTCCTCCCGGGGGGATTCACCCGAAGCTTGCGCTGTTGGGGCCACGCACTGGTTGAGAAACACGTGGACTTTGCTGGAGGATCCCGACCCCTGTCCGGGACCTTCAGCGACAACGCCTCGTCCCACGGGACGCGTTCTCCACGGTCCTCGGACTTCCTACAGCCCGTAACACCAGTGTGGTTCGCTCTGTGTCGTGCAATTTGTGTGTGTGTGTGTGTCAATGGTGTCGGCATTGAAAGACACTTTGTTCAAGAACCGACCCGGTTTGGGGCACATGATGCGACTCATCTAGCAAACCTCCCCTCGCCCATCATGCGAGGGCTGTTAGGGTTTAACAGCATGTGCCAGATCGTACTGACTGCGGGGTTCCAGTACCCTTCCTTCTTTCCTTCCAGTTCCTTCCGTTTCCTCTCCTCCCGGGGGATTCACCCGAAGCTTGCGCTGTTGGGGCCACGCACTGGTTGAGAAGCACGTGGACTTTGCTGGGATCCCGACCCCTGTCCGGGACCTTCAGCGACAACGCCTCGTCCCACGGGACGCGTTTCTCCACGGTCCCTCGGACTTCCTACAGCCCGTGACACCAGTGTGGTTCGCTCTGTGTCGTGCAATTTGTGTGTGGTGTGTGTGTCAATGGTGTCGGCATTGAAAGACACTTCGTTCAAGAACTGACCCGGTTTGGGGCACATGATGCCACTCGGTGCTCACAGTGGACTTTGGAGAGGCAGGGGTGTGGGGGAACCACATGAAGCACGGAAAGGAATGTGTGCTGGAAATCCTTATTTATGATTATGGTTATATTGTGTGCGTTGAAATGCTTGTTTGTGATTATGGGTATGTCGTGTGTGTTGAAATACTTGATTGTATGTATGTCGTGTGTGTTGAAATGCTTGATTGTGATTGTGCATGTTGTGTGTGTTGGAATGCTTATTTGAGACTATATGTGTGTTGGTGTGAATAAATGGGGTGTTGTATCGTAATCTTCTTGTGTGGTCTCTTGCGGGGCGTGTGAGTTCAGTCACTCCCTTCACTCCCACCTAAACCGATCCTGTCAGGGCAGACCTCCAGGGGTCGGTCGTGACAATGTATATATATACATATATATATGTGTGTGTGTGTGCATGTACGCATGCATGCTTGAGTGCATGCATGTGTGTGTGTGCATGTGTGTTTGTGTGTGAATACATCCATCCATCCACAACTGCATCCGGATAGCATGATTAAAACAATGGAGTAAAGTGATCTTCAATGTATAAAGGCATGGCTATATATGAAAGAGGAGAAGGGTGGTAGAGTAGGAGAGGGGTGAAGGTGGTGGTGATGGGGGTAGGGGTGAAGCACTTTAGTTGTCAAACAAAAAGGGGGGAAAAGGGGGGGTATGGTGGGGGGGGAAAAGGGTTTGGGGGAGAGGAGGAGAAAAAAACAATTGAAGGGAAAATTGGCAAAATATATTGCCCCCTTGAGCCAAATGCATGCACACACTCAGCTCAGCTTTTCACCCCCGTGACAGGGGCAATCTCTCCAAACAACCAAAAACCCCACTACAATAACTCTTCTTCCCCCCCTCCTCTCGGGGAATAATTTTACTAAATATAACTTTTCAACTATACAACAGGTTTTTGTTTTCCAAAATTATTTTCCCGTTCCTCCCTCCAGTGGGGTACAAACATTCCCAGATCCATAGGGGACCAAATTCATCTCTTATAAAAAATTTTAAATAATAAAAATAAAAATAATTAGATTTTATATCGCTTTTTGGGGATAAACTCATTGCGCTCCAAACTCTTTTACAAACAACGGGCTGCCTCCCCGGGTATGCCGACCAAAGACCCCCCCACGGGGCGCTTCACTCAGCTTTTCCCGCGAACCATCAATTCATTCTATTGATACTATTTTCCTTACTTCCTTCATTCTTTCCATTTCTAGCAGGGTCATGCTTTGTAACATGTCACCATCCCAACGGCCAAACGGGCCCTTCTCCCCCCCGAAAGTTGGTGAGGATTTTACGTGTGTGAAAGAGTTATGCGTCGTTCACACACGGAACCTCGGTTTATATCCATTCGAGGATGTAGGGAAAAAGGAGTCAAAACAATTTTAAACTCCGGGGGAAAACCCCCCTGACCGAAACCCCCCGGGCGGAGGTTCGCCCCCGATCCCCAGGACACCAAGATTGCGAGTTGGGTTCCTACCACGGGCTATCCCGGCTCCCAAGTCTCTTTTACCGGTTTTCCTCCTCAATGGAAAAAAACAGTTTATCCCTTTCCAAAGAAGAATAAGAGGCAAAAATACAGGAAAAATTTGGGAGTTCCGACCCGGGGGGACAATAAAAAATCATAGTGGGCCCAAAGACAAACGTTTTCAAAATTCTCTCACGATGCCGCGTCGGTCTTTCAAACTAGGGTTTCCAACTTGGGGACAATTTGGGGCTGCCACACCGGAGCCCAAATCTTTTTGCGACTGCCCCCAAAACACAGGAAGGGCTGAAACACGAATGGAGTCCGTGTTTGTAAAACTTTTCAAAAATTTTTAATATGAAAAACTTTTCCCCTTTTTTACCTTTTTTTAACCTCTCTCTCTTTTTCCCTTTTTTCTCCCTATTTTTTAAACCTCCCTGGGAATGGAGATTTCAGGGATCTCGTTTCTGCCCTAAAAAACCCTTCTGGTAGTGTCCCAAGCCATCTCCTTCCTTAACTTAGTTTTTTCCCCCTGCGCTCTTCCTGAGTACTACTTTTGGTGATAACATCAACCTACGCATTAACCACCTTGGGGTTTCTTGACCAAAGGGCAAAGTCTTTGGGGTTTCATGTGTTGGTCCCTTTTTTGGGGTCTGTTTTTTTTTTACGTTTGTATGTGTGTGTGTTTGTGTGGAATATGTATGGGTTTGTCTGTGGTGCAAGGTGTGTGTATGCTGGTGTTTTGGTGTTTGTGGTGTGTGTGTAGTGTTAAAATTTTTTTTTGTTGTCAGGTTTTTTGTTGGTATTGTGTGTGATGTGTAATGTGTGGGAGCGGTGTACGTCGCTCGTGGTGGTTTTAGGTGCTTGGGTATCCCATGCGGTTTTGTGGTTAGGGGGAGGGGGGGAAAGAGGTCTGTGTGAGACAGAGAGAGATAGAGTGAGTGAGAGAGAGAGTGAGTGAGTGGTTGAGTATGTGTGTATGTGTGTATACGTGTGTGTGTGTGTGTGTGTGTGTGTGTGTGTGTGTGTGTGTGCGCGAGCGCGCGCGCGGTGTGTGTGTGTTGTGTGTGTGTGTGTGTGTGTGTGGGTGTGTGTGTGGTGTGTGAGTGAGTGTGCGTGTGTCTGTGTGTGATTGTGCTCGTGTGTGTGTGTGTGTGTGTGTGTGTGTGTGTGTGTGTGTGTGTGTGTGTGTGTTGTGTGGTTTGTGTGTGTGTGTGTGTGTGAGGGTGAGAAAGAGAGAGAGAGAGAGAGTGGAAGAGAGAGAGAGAAAATGAGAAAGAGAGAGATAGACAGAGAGAGAGAGAGAGTGTGTGTGTGTGTGTGTGTGTGTGTGTGTGGTGTGTTGTGTGTGTGTGTGTGTGTGTACATATTGTTGTTGTTGTTGTTGGTATTGTGTGTGTATGTGTGATGTGTGTGTGTGAGCGTGTGTGCGTATGCGTGCGTGCGTAAGTTCAGCGTGCTGGGTGTGCGCATGTGCGCGCAGCGCGCGCGTGTGGTGTGTGTGTATGTGTGTGTGTTTATGGGTTTCTCTATATGTGAGTGTGTCTGTTTGTGTATATGTATTGTTGTGTGTGTGTGGTGTGTGTGTGTGTGTGTGTGTGTGTGTGTGTGTGTGTGTGTGTGTGTGTGTGTGGTATCTGGATCGGGTGCGCTGGATTCTATCCACTGATGCCCAAGTATAACTATGAGAGCGACAGTAAGGGTAAAGAGGGCCATGATGGTAGTAGGGTTCCTTAAATTTTTTAAGGCATTGTTCAGGTCCAGTTTTGACACAATCATAACAAGATTAAACTATCGCATGTTTTTCTTTTTCTTTTTTTGGCTTAAGAACAAGTGATGAAGTTTCTTCATGGATCAACAGCCACGCACTCACATGTCACAAGGTCTTTTGAGTCAGGCTTCTTCTTCTTCTTCCTAAAATACTGGTTCACTCAAAAACGAGTAGGTCACCAGCGCGCATGTTAAAAAGTAAAATAAAATAGCATAAAACAGTGCGACTCAGACTGTTGGCCCTGGAGCAAATTTGGCAACAAGGGGTCGCACTCGATATTCAAGAAGTTAAAAAATGGCCAATCTCAGACCCAGGCAATAGTAAAACATCTGGGAAAGTAAAAATAGAAACTCATCAATATGCAGATCTCAAAACTGTCGAATTAATTTTTTTTTTAAAAGAGATTGCATTTGTGGCAATCTTGATGGCACCCGGCAGTGAGTTCCACAGCCGTACAGAACTGGGAATAAAAGAATGTAAGTGGCTGTCAATATTTGATGCAGGTATGGTATAACATTGACGCCACTCCTGGTGCTACTTTTATTCAATACTAGTTGTTCCATTGGAATATCAATTACTTTAGCTCTGCCTTTGAAAAAAAAATGTTAAGTTTGATAAAAGCTCTTCTCTCTTCTAAGGGTTTCCATTCTAATTTCCTCATATTCTTCCTAGTACAATATACGCAACACTAGGCAGTTTTGGGGATGAAATTCCATTTTCCAAGTTCTTTCCCACTCTTGTAAAGCGTTTAGATCTTCTTGTAGAATGCGTGTATCATTCTTGCTTCTGATTGTTCTATATACTAAACTGTCATCTGCAAAAAGCCTTATAGTAGTTCCAGGAGAGAGATTTCTACTTATGTCATTTATATAAATTAAGAAAAACAAGGGCCCCAGGACAGTTCCCTGTGGTACACCTGACAAAACTGGTTTACAATGTGTAGGCTCTCTACTACACAAAGATAGTTTGGAAATGACAAGCCACTTGATTTTTTAGCCAGGGTAAGTCATGCAGACCACTGCAAAATGCACTCTTATTCATACACCCCACGCTGTCTCTTATTACTCCAGTCACTGCACACCTCAACTTCGAAACATTGACATGGCGGCCATCTTGGTTATTCACTGAGCTGAGCTAGCAAGTGTTCTAAACAGTTGTTTTTCACTTTTTAACCCTTTGGTAGAACTCATTTACTAGTTACACAGCTCCTACACCAGGATAACACATTTTGCACAAATTACGGATTTTTTTTTATGAAAACACTAGTTTTTCACGAAAAAAAACAAAACAAAACGAAGACGTGATGAAAAAGACGACTGCCTTTCGGCACATGTGCACCCCCCCCCCCCCCCACCCGCACCCCCCCCCCCCACCCACCCCACCCCACCCCCACCCACTCCCCCCCCCCCCCCCCCCCCCCCCCGCACCCTCGTTCTTTGTTTGTACTGTCCTAAATGTTAAATGTGATTTTTTTTTTTTTTTTTTTTTGCCTGAAGAAGACCAAGAGGTTGAAATGCATCATGTCTTGTCATGTGCTTTGTTTGTCAATGTCATTGGCGGTAACTAACACCCTCTCTTTCAAAATTTTGCTTCGTTCTCCGCCGTCGGTCACTCCATTTTGAAAAAATCGATAAATTGTTTGGTTGGTTGGATTACCCCCCCCTCCTCTCTCTCTCTCTCTCTCTCTCTCTCTCTCTCTCTGATTGCAAGCCTATACAGTACCTTAAAAATCAACCTGATGATTGTGAGTGCATTACGAAAATAATAGTAGGAAAAGAACGAAGGGGAGAATTAAAAAATATTCGGACTCAATACACCACCCAGCGTGTAAGAGTTTGTGCTTTATATGTGACTGAAGACTAGAACCCCACTTGGTCAATTTCGAGCCTAGTTGTTTCCCTTGTGTACTTCCGTTAAGAATTACGACCGAAAAGCAAAGAGAGAGGGAAGGCGATTTATACGTAAGTTTGTGTTTCCTTTCGGATTTTTCTGGTAACTTCTCGATGTGCAAAATATAAAAAAAGGAAAGAGTATTGAAAGATTACTGGTTAGGTATCTTCTTCTTCTTCTTCTGCGTTCGATTGAAGCTGGATGCGTCAGACTTGTAACCCGGCCGCCATGATGAAGCCCGCGTCTTCTCCAGGTCAGAACGGGCTCCCCAAAGCTGCTCCTGTAACTCCGCTCCCCCGCCAGGTTTTGTGTCGTAGAGCTGCGTGACTAGGACAGCGCAGTAGGACATGTTCAGGGGTCTGGGGTCCAGTGCCGCATGGACACTGGTCAGTGTAGGTGATCTTCAGGCGGTTAAGGTGGCTCAGCAGTCTGCAGTGGCGGTCCTCAGTCTGAAGAGGATTGTCTGCTGGTGCCTTTGGAGCTGGTGGATCGGGTCAGCACCATTCTCTGCACCCAGCCTTCTCTTCCACTGGGACTGAAACTGGTTGTGGATGATGGTCTTGGCCTCCCTGTAGGTCACGGGGTGGCTAAACTGCTCCATTTTGCTGCCTGCCTTGGAGAGAGCATCAGCTTTTTCGTTGCCCATGATCCCACAGTGAGACGGAATCCACTGAAGTGTAATGACAGACTGTTTTGAGAATTCATGGAGGGCAGCCTTGATGTCTTGCATATGTTGTTCATTTCTTCAATTCTTGTGTTCTGAAGTCCCTGCAGCAGAGATCGGCAGTCTGTGAAGAAGACAACCTTCTGTGATGGGATGCCTGGTCCCAGAAAGACCCTCACTGCGTGGAGCAGTGCTATTGTCTCCGCTCTGTAGTTGGAGGAGATCTTTCCGGTGGGGAAGGCCTTGTGTGTCAATCTTCCATTGGTGTGTCTGATGAAGAACCCTGCTCCTCCATTCTTGACTGACTGGTTAGGTATAAACATATAAAGAGAAGGTGTCAGAGAGAATGTAGGCTTGCTCACTCCAATTATGTTAATTCGATGATTTCAGGTGATCATCAAAACAAGAAATTATGGTCTTACATAAGGAGTAAGGGGTCAGTCTCCAGAGTTGTGCCCCACTTACCCCTTACTTAATTAATATTTGTTTAAAAATCACAGAAATGTTAGTTAACAAATTTGAGTTACACACACATCAATTACACATTGAATATGCAGCACAAACAGTTTACAGACCTAGCGCTGCATTAAAAATGTGTTTGATGCTAAAACCTTCTGATTTTGATAAGAAAATGGCGACCTGGAGTGTGACATCGTTTTGCCTGTCACAAATAGTCATTAAATGTGTACAAAAGAGACATGCAAATGATTAAGAAAGTGGTTTACATCATTGCTTTTTAATTGTTTTTAACTGTGTTTGACATAAACATATCAGTCGACTTGGCTTCTATTAGATATTAGCACACAAAAAAATCACTGTCCAACGTAACTTTCGTTACCGGTGCTAACTCGCACGTTCTGGACGACGAATGTACTAAACGCGGATGAATATGGCACTACTTTTATGGGTACAGATTGGAGGAAGAATCCCATGTTGTGATAGTTAGGAACTTTTTAAAAATTGAAACTGACTGGACTTCAAAATCGGATTTGAATAAACTGATCAAACATCGTTGGACCAAACAAATCAATCGTGTGTGAAAAAAAAATCAAACGATTTGGAACTATTTTGTTCTATTCATGCACACACATGTGGCGGAAGCATCTATACGCGTATTTCGGCCATGTGTCCATTGTGAATCAAACAGGCGGCAGGTTCGAAGTTGTGGTTACCGAAAATCCCGAACAGTTACTCTGGACCACGTTGTTGCAGAGGTGCACTTGCACCTTTGTTTTTTCCTTCTACATCTGTTGTTCATATGCATTGAATTATTTAAACCACCTCATTGAAGATTAAGCTTAATATTAGTTATGTTTTGTGAGTCTTTTTGCTTGTTTAGGGTTGTAGTGTCCTGTGATTGCGGTCTGATGATTTCGGTTTCCTTGTTACATTGGACAACAGTTGAAAGCGCTTAAATATAAATAAATATTAATTAAGTAAGGGGTAAGTGGGGCACAACTCTGGAGACTGACCCCTCTGTCCATTCTGAAACAAGTTCCGACTGACGAGTGCCACGCCCTCGTCCTCTGCCACGCCCCCTCACACTGGACCCTCGCCGTTGTCCAAAACCCCCTCCCCTTCCTCGACTCTCCTCCCGACCTCTCACGAAATGAGGGAGGGGGCACTCGACATACACGGAATCGGCTCGTCACTCTCCGATTCGGCCCCACTTGCGCCGGTATCGCTCGGTTTGAAGTGGGGATCAGCTTCGTCATCAACACCAACCTCCGATAGCAAAGGGTGGTGTTGATTGTAATCACTTTATTCCTCCTCCGAATCGCTTCATTCCACTTCTTTGAAGTCTTCGTCATCGCTTTCACGGTCTCGGATAACTTCTTGAAGCACTTCAAGAGCATTAGATCGTTTGAAAACGGCACGCGCCTGATCGAACTGCCTGCTCGACTCGCCATCTTCGACCGAGAATAACTCTCCGAACTTTGCCGAAGTTTTTGACCGAATGGACGCGAGCAGGTCAGTCACCTGACCCGTGAAAGGGAAGAAACCGTCCTTTAGGGTCCCTGCAACCGTTTTAAACCATTTTTTTCTCCTTGCCTCCCTTCTTTAAATCGCTGAATTTTGATGATGAAATTATCTCGAACGCCGTTCGAGCAAGGGCACACAGCTTTCCCGAAACCATCTCGAACGCCGTTCGTGCCAGGGCAGTAAAGGGGTTAAACACCCAGTAGAGTCAGGGACATAATTCTAGGGTTATTTCCCGTACCGATTTTCGAAATTTCGATGACGAAGATACCCCGTAATAGACACGGTTACGGGTGTACAGGATC